>JAUZND010085221.1:0-15666 GCA_034780555.1 Coelogynopora nodosa | reverse complement strand
GACGAATCTCAAGACCTGATAAAATTGCTTCCAAATAGCCGGAATTCCGGCTATAGCCGGAGATATGCGATGCCTGTTTAGTGTTAAGTGATTGTATTAATTAAATATATACTAATAATATATAAAATTTAATTAAAATGTATGTGTTCATTTTGGTAATTTAGTTTTGCATTATTTGTTTCAGTATGTTTTGATTCTCAATTGCTGAACATGATCAATACATCAACTCATGTGAGTGGGCATCTTACATATGTATATAATTTTAGATGATTGATTAATGGTAATTTTGTAAATTTATAAATGGTAATAATAAATTATAAAAAAAGTCAAAATAATGAAAATCAGACTATTTTAGTAATGCAACATGAAAATGCAAACACATTAATAAATTTAGCTCTCAAAAATGCAAATTTACAACCAATCGAGACAGCTTCAGATTTTAGTCTCAATGGCCTACATACAATATTATTCTTGTTTAATACTGCTTCATGCAAAATGTTTACAAATCAAATATAAATACATGTATACTTAACTGCATATTCTGTAATGAAGTGTAATATACAGTTAAAAGTATATACAGTTAATGATTTGCTGAGAGTGTTTTTATTCAGTAAATATTTGTGATATATTGTGTAATGCCCAACCTTTCTGAAACTAACTGCATTATAAAATATGAACTAATACTTGTGTGATACATTATCTTACTATATAGTTAGTTTCTAAAATTGAAATAGCTCATATGGAAAATGTAAAAACAATGAATGAGGAAGTAAATGACAAGTCATTCTATAATTTTATTCAAAACATACCACATTATAGAATAGAAACTTCTTCTGATTAATTGCCCTTGGCTTCTGTAGCTTGATCTAGAATATATTTTATTTTAACAAATTCGAAAACGCTGATCTATAATTTTATTTGTCATTTTTTAATTAATAATTTTTTGTTGAATTTTATTAAGGTTGTAATGCTTTATCTGTTAAGAGGGTGTTTATCTTATTCTTGAAAGGAGTAGGACTTTTTGGCGGCCGTTTGGGTACGATAACGATTATATGTATTTATACATCTGATAATAATCATTTATAAATTTTCATAATGAATTATACATAAAAATTTATTAAAAAGATATAATTTATGATTCTATATAAGACATATTAAACGATATATTACTATATACTATTGGAGTTAATTAATTATTAAATACTGCATACAGGGCTCGATATTTTTCGAATTTTTAGACCATTTCTATCATTTTTTATGTAAGCAAAATTATGAATAAAAACCCATCTACTGATTCAGCTCAATATATTTATTTTATAATTTTATTGTTCATCATGCATACTTTATTTAACCCTAATTTGAATCTAAGTTATAAGGAATGAAAATTGATATTTTTTCATTACGAGCGCTTGATATATGATTTGTATCTTAACTAGCATTTTGGCTAGGGTTAGGGTTTTTGGATAGAATTCATCTTCACATAACAGTGCTCTTGTAAAAATACCTGATTCAGTTATTTAACAAAAAATATAATTTTGATGCTTTTAGTTGCATTCTTGGCTTTAATTTCTTAACATTTTCGGAGCTACGCGCCACGGGAAATTGCTATTTTCCTTATTTTTCTCAGTGGCCAATTTCGAGCTGTGTGTACTTGTTGTTCTATTATTACCTATAATATATTTGAAACTTCTTAACATTTTCATAATGAATTAAATCTTTAATTCAATTCTATATAATAAATATTCAACGAAATTAATAATAAGTATTGAGGTTACTTAATTAATTGTTGCTAGAAATAATTAAAAATCAAGTCGACTAACCTATTAATATAGTATTATATTATATTATATTAAAAAAATTATCGCGCTCATAAGTCGCATACCGATTCTAGAAGAAATATTTGAATGCATGCATGATAATTATGGATAACAAAATACTCATATTATTTCGACAAGAAAAAAGAAAGTCAACGCTTTTATTAAAAAAGGCACATATAACTTATTAGGAATTGAAATAGTGATAACCCATTATAGGTTGGAAACTACCATTACAGTTTCATATTGATAAAAGTATTGTCTCTTTTGTCCAATATTTTTATCCTATTTGTCTTGGTACGATTTAAGTATTTTATTTGTTATTGTAAGAATTATATTCTAATTGTTTTCTGTGCATTGAACACATTTTTTGATTTACTTTTGTTTAGAAGTATATTTTATGATAGACATACAAAGTTGTTATATAGATGCAGGGTTGCCACCAATCCGGTATGCCTGGGGGAAAAACGGGTTTTTAGAAAAACACTGTCCCGGCCGGTATGAACGCTTCATTTATGTGTCATTCTGTTTGTAGTTTTAATCATTTTAAACATTCTTTGGAACATGAAGTTGTATCCGAATAATAACATATGTAATGTGAAATACGTTGATTTATTATTATTTTATTATTCACTTTACATATGAACCTGGGTATAACAGAAATGCTCTGAATCGGGATAAATTTAGGTTGCAACCCTGCAGACGCATAATATGTTTTTTTGTTCAGACTATGGTATGGTGTATGGTATGCTGAATGAAAATAATTATTTAAGTGTCTTAAAATATTCATTACTTTTAAATATCAGGATTACATATTTTCTATCGTCAAATTTGCTGAGAGTCACATAAATTTAAGAGTGACTATACTCAGTGGTTGTTTTAACTAAATAATTATTACGATAAATGTACTAATTATTATTCTATTGTTACAAAAATAGTATTTAATGATTTTGTTTTATTTTTCATACTTACAATTTCAGTATTAATCAATCCTAATGGCGTCTTGCGAGAACAGTCCAACAAAATCTAGTCTCAGTTTTCCGGAAGAAGAGGAAGTAGAGGGGGGGACAGACATCTCGGAAATGCGTACTCATCATGAAAAGAATAATCTGGTTACAAGTAATCAGTCTCCGCTTATTGAACAGACGCTGATGTTAATACACGGAAATCACAGCAGCTTCATGCCAGAAGACGGTAGTCCATTAGATGATGATGTTGCCAATGCTGTGAACTTAGAGAGGTAAAATATTATTGTTTTAATATATATTTTGCACAAGTTATACAGAAAATTATGTGCAGAAAATGAATTTGAACAAAATACATTTAGTTTAGACTAATGATACGAGTTTTTACAACTATCAAAGTGACGTGCTATTTTAATATCCCATAATTAATTCTTTCCCTTCGATCTTGAATTTCATATTGTCTGTTCTAACTTGACATATTTTAATTCTTAGTACCTTCTTTGTCCGCTTCTGTTTTCCTGTTCTGAAGTTTGACGTGTTTTGTGTAGTTATATTTTATTTTCATTTGATAAGTATTCTTCTGTTATTGATTTAAATAAGTATTTTTACTTATATCAGTTAGCGACAGTACCTCTAAAAGAGACTCAAATGTCTTAACTGGCCTTTTTTTTAGTCTTTTTACGCTGTTTGTCGTAATGATGTGTGTTATAGTGTGAGCTAGTTTTTCAAAAACTTACTAAAAATTTATAAATTTCTATTATATAGTAGTTTTCTCTGAATTGGCACAGACGACAGTGAACAATATTTCTGTAAAATTCGTTTTCTGGGATATCATGTCAGTGTCGCTAAATAGACCCGAATTCGGGTGAAACCCGAATTTTCATGCAACTGACCCGAAAACCCGATTTTTGAACTCATCACCCGAATTCTGAGCTACCATAACCCGATTTTTTTCTTGACTTATGCATATTCCTATAAATGTGCTTATTAATTAAAGAACGGGATGAGTAATTGGAGCTTCTTTTAAAAGATAAATGAAAAATCGATATTTGTTGGTAATAATTATTGTGTATAGTGTTGTTTTTAACCTTTGGTACGTGGAGGGGGTATGCCAATTTTATTTTCAGATAAAATTAGTTTTTGGTTGAACTAAATTAACGTATGACCTTAATTTTTTTACTCAGTGGCTAAAATACTTTCATTTATCTAAAAAATATAATTTTGAATATTTTTACATACCAGAATTTTTTAAATATTATTATTGATCTATTTTATACCCCCCCTGAGTTTTCATACTTGCCGATAATATAAGCCGCTAAAACTTTGTAACATGAATAAGTTTATCTTAAACTATATATATTTAACTTGAATAATAAAATTATTTATTAAAATAACAAGCAATTTCAAATAATACTCATAGCATTGTACTTATAACCTATTTTAATAAGTAGTATAATTATAAAAATATATTAGCAAATATAGATCTTGTGATCTGAAATCAGATGCAAAAAGAATCAAGTCAATTGGTTGATTTGAACAAAAGTCAATGTCTAGCATCATGGTTATTTTCCCATACTTTTCCTAACTGGAGTTTATAATCGCTCGACAAGTATTTCGGAGGTATCTGTATACCACATTACAGTTTAATCGGATAGGAAATTGAGTTTTCCAGTTGGGTAAAATACCCCCCTCCATATAACAAACCTTAAAAAGCATGTCCACGTATTAAGGGTTAATGAACAAAACAAATAATTTCTCTAATTCAACATTGTGATTTATAATTATAATACAATATATGTATATTATATTATAATTTGTATTAATGTGCTTGATAATTACACTTAGTTACAATTCTAGTTACAATTATTCTAATATGGCCCGAAAATATTTAGGTAACCCGAAAAATAGGAAATTAGGATTTAACGACACTTCAAATATTCCAATAAAGATGCGACCTCTCTGACTATCTTCTCTCCCCGTCTGGTCGAACAGGAGCTGCACCCAATATTCCCGCGCATCGTGGAGAATATCTTCGGCCTTAGCGAGGAGCCGGGCTTGGGCATCCACGAGCGTCGCGGCACAACGGACCCGGTCACATATGAGATGCGCCGGTTCCTTCAGCCCACCGGCCCCCTCCTGGAGGCCATCTGTTCCAAGCTGTACTCGGATCCGGCGGCCTACCGATATGACTTCCCGGTTGCTTGGCTGTCGGTAAGGATAATGAAGGGGGATGATTGCTTCTGTGTTTTTGTTAAGATCCACCGCATAAGTGATAAAAGGAATTAGTGTAGCTATTTTCAGATGTATCGATGTATTTCAATTAAATGCTACTAGAAAAATGTAATCTCTATAATGTTTTTTTCGCTAGGGTTCAATTTGGTTGTTTGAGATAATAATAATATAATTTTTAATAAAATAACCGTTTTTAAGGTTCTAAATTAATTGATATTATTTTTTCATAAATCAATTACAAATGCAAATTACAGTTTATATAATATTATTTTTCAATGCTGTTAACATTGCATTCCTAATTTTGCACTGGGTGAAGTATTACATATGACTCTTACGATGCTATTTATCGGTTCAAATTAAATCGTTGTAAAATTTGACCTCATCAATCATTATTACATTAAGTATGGAAAACAAACCGTACGTCATGTTCTATTCAAATTGTTCTATTCAATCTGTTCTATTCTATACATGTTTACTATTCAAATAGCTTTTTCTGACGATTTGTTTGGGGTTCTGCGCTTAGTGCTTACTTATACGTATTATAGTAAATCCAATTAATTGCCTTGGAACAATTGTATGTCGGATTATTTTAATACTTTTGAATTGTACGGTAAATCAATTAGTTTCTATTTTAATTTGTATACTTTAATTTGAACAAATTTGATAATGATTTTTGTTCAGTGATTATGATAAGGGACAACTACACAGATAACCATAATTATTATTAAATATATTTTTATATTATATTACATTATTGTAATTTTTTAATTACAAAAATAATTAATTTATTATTTTAGCAAGAACATCATGGCATTCTCATTATATATTTCTTTTGTGACATTTTTTTAAAATACTTTGTATTGTAAATTGTGTGTAATAATTATGTATACGTCGACTTAAACCTAGAAGCACCAGGGTATTAAAATGTATTAAAGCATTATTTTCAGATTTCATTATTTTGTACTATATTATGTTTAGAATTGGGCAGGTGTTGAAAATTTCAGAAAAATATTCTGAATTCTTTAGTACCTGCCTAATTCATAAAACACTTTTTTGATTTCACAATTGTTCGTTGATTATACTGTAGCATATCCGTGTCATAAAATAGGTAGCTAGCCAATGTTTGATTAGAGTAAAACTATATATTTTTAATCGCTGTGAACAAATTCCCAATAATGTACTAAATTGAATATTAAAATGATAGTGTTCACTTTGTCCCCGTCCCCTCCCGACTAAATACTCTTCCAAAGGAGCCTGATGGTACTAGCGTTAACAACAAAATATCGAACTGTGTTATTTCACCTAAGCATCGTGGGTTACTTGTGTGTTGGACACGAATCCTATAATAGACCCTCTGGCATAAAATGTATGTTGTATTGTCGTGTTTCTGGTTGGAAGGTTGTTGACATTCGGTGATTCATGCATTGATTTGTGCTTCAGTATTTCGGTTAGTGTCTCTGTAAATAAGTACACTATTTCTTTGATTGCAATGTGTATTAGTTTTTAATTAAATGGTTCATGTTTAATTTAGATCATTTTTCTAAAATTACTTTATGGTAATAGAAATATTGATAAAAAGTAGTTATTTGACGTATGCCAATCTTTCTTCAAATATAATATCATTCTTTTATTAAATTGCTATTATATGTTAACATTTCCATGTTTCCTACATTTTTAGATATTTCCCCTAAACTAGTACTGCTGTCTCATTTTTACATTTACCCAAAATTCAGCGAAATATTTGCAAACAAAAACTTTATAAGCTGTAAAGTTGACTGAATTATTAGTGAAATATAATCATTCACAATCATCTTATCATAATTTTTTGCTTTGTATTATAACTACAATATATGCCCATTTTCTATACATATCGTAAAATGTGTGTTTTTATTAAATTGTATTTCAATTTCAGACTGGAACACGGAATAGTCTGTCGGAAGCTCATCTCAGCAACTTCTTCCTCACAAAAGTGGTCTATAAAAACAACGGCCAACTTTCGACACACTTGTCTTTGAGTATCCTTTTTATTTTGTTATTCGGGTATTTATCTTTGTAGTATATTCAGGATAAATATTTTTTATTTGTTTAGTACACAACTATACAACTAATTAATTGTCATTAAAAAACGATTAATGGATAATATAACATCACACAATCCCCTCCCCCCCCAAATAGATATATGTTGGGTATATAATAATGTGTTGGAATATATTGTTTAATGAACTGATATGCATATATATATACACATACATTGTAACTGACTAATATCTATATATAATTTTAAGTTGTACACTTACTAATTATAGCTACATGTTAATATATTCTATCATTCTAGCTTTTATATTGGCAATTTTCGGTAAAATGATAACAAACACTTCTTCATATTTTATACTAAGAAAAGTTTGACCCACATGATATCATGCAATTGTCATAACTATAGCACCCCACCTTAGACACTTTACAAATACTTTAGAGACGCTTAGAATCACTTAAAGTTGTGAATAAGTTTGTAAGCTACGAAAGTATTACAAATTGAATAATCGAGGTCAGTTAAGATCTCCAGTGAGGTCAACATCTATTTTAGCTCCTAAATAGTCAAAATTATTTATATATTTTTGGCTTATGTTTCCACCATAAGTAGTAATATTTTTAGAATAATATAATAAATAATGCATATTTTATAATTTAACTGTATTACTTTCCAGTTGTAGTTATCAAAATGTTTAATTTTGTGCTTGTGTATTCTACATACATAATTTATTTTTTAGTGCGTTTGAGGTAACGGGTTCTGTTTTTTAATGAAAAGTTATATGTGAATTTAAGTATATGGATGAAAATAGATAAAAAATGAAATTCCTCGCAATTACGTTATTATTTACTGTTGTTATGAATAGTTTACAGCAGGATGTTGCTTTTTGTATCGAATTTTTACTTTAGTTCTTGCGCGCAAGTGTGGTGCAATTCAGTGAACCGATGCACCACAATGGTCTATTTACAGTTTGCATAATCAACTATTTTTTGCAAGGGCTTCTACTTAACCCACAAGAAGAGGCTCTGCCTTTTAAACCCCCAAATAGTTGAGTGGTTTTACCCCCCCCCCCCTTCATTACACCACTCCGTTGTAGTAGATTCTGTTTCCATGAGGTTGGCGGTCCGTGTCCGTAGTTTCATTTAGAGTTGATCTGTCGAGCCTGTTTATATATTTTCAATATTTATGTGTTGTACATATTATTATATTATGTATATTTTATAGCACACAAAGTAATTGTCTATTTGTGCTGAAATTTTCAAACACAGACTATATATTTGTTGTGAGAGGCTCCCATTTTTTTGAAATATGGTTATGCGAAGTCACTAATTGAATATATTTTATAAAAAAATTATTAACTGCGTAGAATGGAAATCAAAAGAATGATTTATAGAGTTGAAGACATGATACTATCACTGTTACAATTAAAGATATATCTTTGATACGAATATTTAACTATTTCGAAAAACTGATTTTTCTTTTCTTAACTCAGAAAATTTTATCAGATGCTTTTGAGTATTATTTTTTCAGTTTCTTCTGCTACATTGTTCACCCAAAATGGAAAAGTGTAAGTTTATAATGTTTTTAAAGTTGTATTGTTGTTTGTTCTGTATTTTGTATAATTGTTTATTATAGCTATGCTGTGTTCAGTATTGTCATATTATGAACCATTATAAATACTATGTCTTCACACTCAGTTTTAACTTATCTCCTGATAGTATGAACTACGGTCCTGATCGTTTTATAGTATAATTAATGTAATACTTCTAACTTATAAAAATCATAATTGCAGCACTTTGTAATTCTTAGAATTTGATCTAAAATGACATTGACATAAACAAATATCTTCATTGATTTACGGCAGATACACTTATTCATTTGAGGATTTTAGAACCATGTAAATATTATGTAGAATATACGTTTTGCACCATAATACATTTTAGCATTTCTTTTAGTAGAAATGTTTTTTTAAGTTATCAGTTTATTTGTGGCGATATTTTATTATGATATTGTTTGTTAGACATATCATTTAGTAGCATATAGCTAAAATAAATTTTAGAGAGTGAAAATTGATGTCGTATATAATTAAATTTAATAATTATGAAAAATATTTGAATGATTGCGATTTTACATTATCGAAATTAATCACACAATAGGTTGCTTTTTTATGTTATTGATATATTTATTCAGCTTACATCACATCAGCATTTATCATGTGTGCTGCTTTTATAATGTTATAAATCGATTAGGGAAATAATATGCGTCATTTTGAAAAAAGTAGAACATACTATGTTGTTATTATATTCTATTTTTTTAAATAATAATATTATGCATAAAAGTATTTACTATTAATATTGACATTTTACTTTAGCGACATTGTAAAAGATAAAATAAATTAGGTTTTTCTACAAAAGTTTATTTGTTAATAATTTGAATATTTTTCTTTAATTTTGCTAACAATATCATCTTTCGGCAGAAGGTAAAATTGCTAAAAACGTTCATAACTATAACTGACTTTTAAATTCAAGTTATGATGATTCTAATAAAAAAAACTATGGGTGTACTAATTTCTAATTTCTAATATCTCTTTATTTATTGTATTAATAGTCAAATATTGAGTAAAAAAGGCTACAATACAGTATTAAAGTAATGTATTGCTTTTATGGATGCCTTTGAATAAAACATTCGTAGATCAACGTATGACAATTGTTCCATTTTATACACAATATAATACCCTACTTGACCACCGTTTCAGCAAATTAACTGGAACGGGTCGGTAGACAACCTCTACAGCCGGTTGGTAGAAGACTACCTCAACTACTACCTCTTCCTTGAGGCGCGGTCAGTTGCCCTTCTCGGCTACGTCACAACTTCGCCCAGAACCAGTCCCATTGGCAGAAAGTGAGTCTTACTCTTAAATAATTTAATAGCCGCTTTTTGTGTGTTTAGGTAGTTTTAAAAAAAGCCTTTAAAAAGTTAATTTTTTAAAATTTAGTTTAATATGTTAATATACGGAACTCTATGGATAGATTGACAAACTATTCGTGACTACTATTGTGACTACTATTCGTAAACTGCACGTGACAAACTATTCGTTATAATGAATATTGATTATACAATGTCAGTAGCGACTAACTGTAAGCATCAAACACGAAACACTATTCTACCTTTATAGGTATGGGTGCTTCTTTCTACTTAAGAGTATTTGTCACCTGATATACACAATGTTGGAACCGCATTTATTTGCTTGATTTATTTAATTATTGATTCATTTATTTACCGAACCTTATTTGCTTGCATTAATTTTTGAATCCAAAATCAACGAGCGCTGTGATTTCACCATCTTTTGATGTAAATTAGTGAAAATTTGTTCCATTTATTGAGCCAACTACATTTTATCTAAGTGTACTGTTGTCCAAAATGTTTCAACACAGCTATTTAATGAGTTCACTTAAATTTAAAAATAAATTGAAGTTTAAAAAATAGAATTAAATGAGCTCATTCAATTTTTTATAGAATATAAATATTTCTTGATCAGCTGTAAATATTCTGTGCAGTTTTATAAATTAAAAAAACTAAAATCTGCTATTTTTTTCTTACTAAATTCAAATAATTCGACCATGATTTGTTTCACATCTCATGGATCACTAATTTTTCTCTAACATGACAGTAAAGAATATGTTTTCTGTCTTGGTTCTAAAAAAGCCCACAAATCGCAATAACACTCTTTTCCCTATCTCACTGAAGACCATCAGTAATTTTTTAATTATTTGACCTAAAATGCGACGACACCATCACATTATTTAACATATACTTGATTGATTTGACGTTGACAATCTTCAAGCACTACTTTCACTAAATGAATTATGTAAAGCGATTTTTGTTGACTGAGATGTGTACCTATATCCATCGATATTTGTTATTTAGCAAATACATTTTGGGAATTTTATAAATAAATGCAATTCGAAGTTATTCAGTGAGGCACGAAATTGTTAATTCAGCAAACATGGTAAAGTAAGATCGAGCAATTGATAATCATTTTCCCCTAGATACACGGGGTTCTCGGGTACTTCTCCCGGTGGTCGTCATGGCAACCACATTCTCCAACGACTGCTGCCTGAGGACACGGAGAAGCAGCGGAGACAGGTGCCCTATGACGTCGGCGACTTCTGGCACACGGACACTCTGATTCAGGTGAGGGTTGAGTTGATGCTGTCTGCAGTTAGCTGTGTGCCGGGCTGAGGGTCGTGTGCATCTACACCTGTTTAATACTAGAAGCATCAGTAACACTACTGTAATTTTTGGTACCTGCTTTATTGTTAATGAATTTTCGATTTCAAATAGTTTAGTCAAATATATTGGAGAACTTGATGTCGTAATATATATGTCTCAATATGAGCTAAACCTGATGTTTAGACATTTAAGAAATGTTGTATTTATCTATAGAAGAATTTAAGCTTTTAGACTTGAACTTATACCTTCTGATAATTATTTTTTGGCACTTACTGACGATAACTATTATGGCGAAATTCATGATTAAAAATATGGTCAAGTTTTCTTCAGTTTGTGTTTCTCTAAATAATGTTTTATATTTTGTCAATGTCTTAGTTGATAAATATACAGCTAACCAAGCGTCTAATTTGAAAATAAATAATCATATTATTTTGAATTGCCGTGAAATTTTTTAATCTTTAATTCTTAAATCTTAATAAAAATGATATATATTTATAAGTATAAAAAATACAGATATTTTATATTTTATTATACAATATATTATAATCATTTGGTATGTTTTATATATATCTATGAACACAGCATAATATTACAGATAATACATCATATAAATATTCTATTTGTAATTGATTAATGCTATTTATTATGAATTTGGTTTATGTGAATTTGACAAAAATCGCTTCTAAGACTTTTGGGCAGAAAATGTTCCATTGATTTGTGAATTTCAATTGCTATGTAAGGAAATTGCTCCTCAATTCTTAAACATTGAACCTCAGTTGATATTCCTCTTTTGCATACTTGATTGTTAATTTCTAATTGTTGAGGTCTTGGTTATCCTTCCGTAGGAATATTTTATTTTGATCGACATTATATTTGTTGATTAGCTTTGTTTACTTTTCTCTTAGATTGCTCTGGAATTTTGGGTTAACCGATCCAACAGCGACACCTTCAGCCCAGCGCAGCGTGGTGTTAGCAGTCTCCCCTCCTTCCAGGTAAACTAACGCTTTGGTCAGCAATTTATTGTAGTGAGTCAAACAGTTATTGTTGTTGTTCTCTCAGATGTCGTCAGTATGGCTAGTTGAGCTTCATGCATTGTTTTTCTACACTTTATGAGTTTCATTGAAAACTCTGTGTGTATCAATAAATGATTTAATTGGTTTAAATATTGTTTACTTTTCCACGTCGATATTTATATTTATTATCGATGGTTTGTTAGCATTATTTCTAATTATAAATTGTTTTTATTTAATTCAGAATTTTGTAGTAAATTGAAGTAGGCAGGCAACTGGCCAAATTTTGTGTTATTCTTCATTTAGATATGAATTCTTCTGAAATTCGTTTTTATTTTATTATAACATAAAATTAACAATTTACTACTATACTAAATGTTTCATATAATTAATAAATACAAAAAATATGAATCTAGTATATACATCAAATTATACAAATAATAAGTTATGTTGTGATAGTGACTTGTAAACAATGATAATTTTCTCTAGCGTTGTTCACCCTTTGCTTTCTTTAAGTAACTAACATTATTTTGCTTGTTTTCTGCTTTATTTCATTTATTTAATCAATCGTTTTGTGTATAATACTGCTGCATTAACATGTGTTTTAATTGTAGGCCATGTTTCCCATGTGTCAGTGTCAGGTAAACTATTGGTCAGTTTAAGTCGAAGAAGGTGTAACTTTAGATATTTATATATTTACAGTCTTCTTTGACCAGTTTTAAACCTAGTTTTGGACTTGTTGACAAATTAGTTAAAACTGTTGTTGGTTGCTCTTTTTTGAAGAATGGTTTAATGGGATAATCTCTTTTCGTGAAAAATACAACTGCAAATAATAATAGTTAGCTATAAGTGTTCAATAAATTATAATTTCATTTGATATAAAAAAAACAGAAATTTTATTTCTAAAAAATATTTTTTAAATGTTATATAATATGCTTTCTTATGATTACGATATTTTTTAGTAGATGTAATAATTTCAGCGAAGAACTTGCGATAACAAAGGAACAAATGATAGTATTTCGCTGTTTAATATATTGAGATAAGAGAAACTATGATACGATGTTCGTATTATTTGTTATAAAATGTCATCTTTTAAATATAAAAAAAGGAAAATTATTCTTCAAAAAGCTTAAAAACCACAGGGTTACCGCGATCTGAAAACATAAAAAAATTCTGTAAATTATATACTTTGTTTTTTATCACTATGATATCTAATTTTATAAACTCAATAGTTGTTTTAATATTATTACATGAACATATTTTTTTATAGAATGTATTTAGTATATATAAATATGTTTAAATATATAGAAAGTGATGACATATACATAGATGGGAAAAATTAGCCAAAAAAGATTGAGTATATTATTTATGAATTTATAATTTCTGTCTAGTTTATATCTGTTTCAGTTTTTAAAATATGTCTAATAATCCACAAAAAAGAACTGACCAATTTGATAATTTAATTATAAACACCCGATCTATCTGGTTATATATCTTTTTCTGCTTCAAGTGGTTTTTTTGTTACTAATTTTAAAGTATTAAAATGATTACTATTATTATTAAATTTAAATAATAAAATTATTATTATTAAAATTAATTATTTAACGTATTAAATAAAAAATTAATAAGTTTTTAATTTTATGCAAGTATAGCTAAAATCTTTCGTTAGATTTTTTAATATTCTTCAAATATTACTTTAAAACATTATTTTCGAATTCTTTTATTTTACTGTCTGCTCTGATTGATTGCGTGTTTGATATTTTACCTTTTTATGTCGTAGTGGTCATCGCATCAACTTGTAAGTACCCATTTAGTGCTTCAGGCAACTCCATGGTCCATCATAATATGGATTTATTTTATCCGCTATACTGTTATTGTTTAATTATTTTTAACCGGACACTTATCTTTAAGTAGCACGGTAAATGACCATATTATGTTTCACTATATATTATCAGTTCGATGCTCTTATTATTATATATTTTGTTTTCACTAATAATTTGCATGTAGTGTTCACATATGGATTGTTTCTATAGTGGAGTTACTAATTGGGCTTAATATGGTATATGTCGACGTTTGCTTCCCTTTCACGCTTAAAAGTAGATGAGTATTCCCCCTTTTAAGATAAAAAGTGCGTTTTTTTATTGTGTTGCTAGAATTTTATAAGTTTTATAATGCACGCATGATAATGTAATGCGATTTTTGCGATAAAGTTCTTTTAATTATGGCATATGTTTACAGTTCTACATATATTTTCACATAATATTTTTTTTGGACTTTGTTCAAACAGATGTCACCTTTCAAGTGACTGTTTAAATCAAAATACAAGATGTGTTCTTTTAAATAATGTTGAGTAATGACGCTAACTAAAGACATTATAACTAATCTAGAGCTGTACATAAAAAATCTAATTATTGTTTATTCGAAATGTTTATATTCGACTTCATTATCTTTTCGTAAAATTTTATAATAATTTAAAATTACGTCTGTATTAACTGTTTCTAATCAATTGACTAACCTAATTTAGATTTTAAATTTTATTAAAATTCCTTTCTGTGATTATGATATATTTTGTTTACGATACGCTGTTGCCAAAGTGGTCAGCTTTGCATTACATCGAAATCTTTTTTAAATGTTCTATTGCTGGTTCGTTCTATACCTGTATAGCTGATATATTGCCGTAACGTCCTTATCATTTAGCCAGTATAATATAGGCTATTGTATTGTTTCCGCGTCAGTTTCTAAATAAGCATGCTGATGCCAGATATCCGATATATTCGAATTTTTGTCTACTTGCCAAGTATAACATTTTTAAGGGATCA
Source organism: Coelogynopora nodosa (assembly GCA_034780555.1). Lineage (NCBI taxonomy): Eukaryota > Metazoa > Platyhelminthes > Proseriata > Coelogynoporidae > Coelogynopora > Coelogynopora nodosa. The sequence goes on along the minus strand of JAUZND010085221.1, from coordinate 564 downwards.
TTAGTTTTTATCGTAAGTCAATTTTGTTCAATAATACAGTTGAAGTGCATTAATAAAGATTGTACATTAATTATGTTTAGTTTATTTATTATAAATAAAGTGAGTTGTTCTACATTAATTATAAATATTGTCGCCCAGCAATAATATTATTATCAAACTACACTACAGTTATATAATAAGTTATTTACACATTTTTAATTAGTTAATAATGATTTGTTATAATACAGGGTGTCTACGCTCCTAAAATTTTGAGGGACTCCTAAAATATCCTAAAATTTTGGCAAAATCTACAAAATCATCCTAAAATATCCTTAAAATAATTTGTAGTGTAGAAAAAAAATGTATTCATATTTTTTCTTCAGTAGGATTTACAGTAAGTTAATTTAAATATAATCTATAATTATATAATGATTCAAAATAAATTTAAAACACTAATTGAACATTTGCTTTCATTAAATCTTATCTTTTCAGTAGGATTAACACTGAAAAGGTCAGCCAGAGATAAACAATTAAGTATTGAAAACATAAGTGCACAAATTGAAAAGTCAGTGAATGCCTTGACTT
>JAUZND010085210.1:0-15666 GCA_034780555.1 Coelogynopora nodosa | reverse complement strand
TTTGCAAGGTTTACCTCGTTTACCTCGAGGTCTGCAAGGTTTACCTCGTTTACCTCGAGGTCTGCAAGGTATACCTCTAGAGATTTCTGCACACTGAACCCTTTGGTCCACCAGTGGACCAAAGGGTTCAGTTTAAATTGTATATCTTAAAGATTTCCACACTGAACACTCTGGCCCGCTATATTATGTATGCATTTGACAGACATGCGTGTTATTTAAAATTTTATTAATTCAATCATAGTATTATCGATCAATTGTGACTTTTCTACATATAATCTGACCAAATGCAACATATGATTAAAAAACAAATTATTAATATTTTAACACACTATTCTTAACATAAGTCATCAACACATGATAAGAATCTTGGGATTATACCAATCTCAAATATAAAAAAGTTTGGTTACTTTCAAATTAATCACAAATAAATATATTGTTTAATGTATCAATAAGTATTCTTATCTTATAATCTAATTTATTTGTTTCTAATTCAAGTAGTAACTTATTTTAATTCAATGTATACGTTAAAATGTTTAATATAGATCTCTACTTAAGTGGTTATCTTTAGACTTAAATGATATTAGCGATAATTATTTTCAGTCATATAATTTGTATTATATTTAATGCTTAGATTTTTATTACTTAACAAAACTTCTTTTATAATGTCACTTAAAAATATCCCGTTATCACGATATACAATATACATTATTATGCTACATAATTGTATCGCGTGATCTCATACTGGTATCCATTATATATTTCAAATCAATGTATAACTATTATAGTAATGCATTGCTGAGACTGCAAAATAACTTGTCCATTACACAACATTTGTGCACAATTGTATATTTTTATTTATTATTTCCGCAATTGGAAATGACGAAGATTGTAAATAGTTACTTGTTTGAGATACACTAAAGTTACCGCCCAATTTATATAATTCACTAATGATAACCAAGAGAAGCTCAGTGCTGAATAAATAACAAAAAATTTATAATAGAATTATATTCTTAACCAGTTATTGATTAATTATTTTCCCATAAAAGCATTATAGAATGGAAAAATATATATTATTTAGCTTTTGCAGTGTGTATAAAAAATGACTACATATTTAACCCTTCAAGTATTCTAGGGTAGACCTACTACACTTTTTTATACGTATATTTTAAAGAAGAAAAAGGACGCCCTAATTAGAAGGAATTGATGTTTGCCTGATTGAAGTCAATTGTTATATGTGTCCTATATATAGGTTATTTCGATATAGCCTATATATTATTATTCATATTGCAGATGCTATCTTTTTTATCGGTGCAAACAATATATTCAACTCTTTTGTTAGGTCATATTGAATAAATGTTTATCTGTTTTAGTTTATGCGACATTTATATGCAGCGTTTGAGTAAAATGTCAAGAAAGAAAAATACTTGTTCACGTGAAATAAGTTAAACATTTTAATAAATATGTTGTGCTTTTTTTGTTTATATTTAATAATGCATTTTTTAAAAAATATTTGTAATAGTAATATTAACTTATCAACTATAGAAAATATCATGAAACTACCCCGCATAATTCGAGGAACAAAATTTAATTGTACACAACATCCTAAAATTGTTACAGTATCACTTGATGTAATCAATTTTTTTAATGATACAATTTCAAACTGTTTAATATTTATTCGGTAGCAAGTTGTAATAAATCAGTTTCAGCCGAAAAATACAGAATTTATCAAGCGTTACGTAGTATTAATGTTTTTGAAATAATGACGCAATCTTATAGGATTGTTAAGATATTTTAGAATTTTTTAAAATGTTTAACATTAAATAAATAGAATATAGAAATAATTAAATTTAATATGAAAACATTATCATTCGTCAAGATTAAGACTGACTGTGTTTACACACTTAACACACCTATACATATATACAGATATGTATACACATACGCACATACAATACATGCAATACATACACTCATCAATTCTTTGTAAATATTCTGAACTAATTAAAAAGGGAAATCAAATAATATTTTCTGACTCAAAAATTCGTAATAATTTTAATTCTTCCTAACCTTCTGTATAAGAGTAGATTGCAGTGTAATTATTTTACCTTTTAATTTTATATTACTTATTTTTGTTTCAGTCTGAATTGAATTTTTTTATTTATTTAACAATATGAGTTACTAATACTTATACAATCTGTTTAATTAATAAGAAAACAGTGAGTTCTGTGTCGACCTTTATTTCATGTGTTTCAGTTATATGTTGCAAATACAATGGTGATAATGTGGACATTTTCTAGCGTTTTTACAATTTACCAACTGAATTTTTGATATATATATATGTGTGTAACTATTTAAAATACTAGATACATTGACAAATATAATATTAGACAGAAAATAAAATGTGTTTGTTTTATTGGTTTCAGGGGGCTTTTGGTACTGTCAATGGCGTAGATAATAAGGATGACAATAGGCATTATGTGAGAAAGATTTCGTTCATATTATTCCTCTTGATATTATAAACTACCTGTATAAAGCACTGCATTGAAACTTTGTAATCCTTTAATTCCAGGCGATGAAAATGCTTTCAAAGAGACGGTTGATTAAGGCAGCTGGATTATTCCGTATGTGCACATCAATTCAATTTTATTTTATTTTATTCAACTCAATGCTATTATTGTTGTTTTATTTATGCAGCCTTACATTAATGTAACATCTTTTTTAAATAACGTTTTTTTTTAAATCTGCATTTTGTTACGATATTTTGACTATTACGGATTATACCAAATAAAATTTGTTAAATTTTGACAGGTTTAGTGAATTAGTTAAAATAATAACATCTTTGATTCATCACTATTCATTTTCAATTTGTATGTAAGCTTAATGCCTAACAATAACGGCTATTTTATGAAATGATTGTGCTTGTTTCATTTATCAATGTTCATTTTTTAGTCAATTCTTGTAATCTCAATAAAACATTTATTTATTTATTTATTTATTTATTAGCACATAGATGAGTAGTATATAATCTTTTGCCACAATAATTCTTGCTCAAAATAAAGTGTGTGTCGCTGTAATTATTAATTATTGGCAATGAAACAGCAGGTGCAAAGTAAAATTCGAGATAGTCCAAAATACATTAATTTTTTAGCGACAGTGTTAAAGACATTCGAACAATGAAGACGTATTGAGAAATATATTCGATCTTAGAATGTAGTACTATTCAGTCAGTGTTGCAAATAATAACAAAAGCGCGAAGTGAAACTATAGTCAGTTGAAATGAACAGACATTTCTCGATAAATAGTTCAGAAAAGACAATAACATGGCTCGATCATAGTATGCTTATACGCTTAAATACGCCTGCTAGGTAATATAAAATTACGGAATATCAATAATATTTTTCCATATGATTAAGTATTTAATATTTAAAATGTTTCTCTTTTTTATTATAAAGATTAAGGATGAGTAGTAGAAGTATACATAAACATTGTTCACATATTATAATAAAGATCAATATTTAAATTATGTTGTTTCATTGTGCATTTCAACATTATATAAAGTTTTGTTCATCTAATTAAGCAGCAATTGTCTATTAAATAAAATTTATTATATCAAATATTCATAAATTATCAATTATTGTCCATAAATGATCAATTATTATCTATAAATTATCAATTACTGTTATTAAATTATCAATTTTTGTCCATCAATTATCAGTTCTTAAAACTGGAGAGTTATATAAAAACATTCAAAAGTTGCTTGCGGCAGCATCGGCGCGCGACGATGTTTGATGATTGCTCAATTTCATATAATGTTGATCAATATATATTACCAACAATTGTTTTGTCAAACTATAAATAAAAATATCTATTTATTTCAACTTTATTTTAAGTTAGTAACACACCTATATACGCATATATATATATATACATATATATATATACAATATATAATTATCAATCGTTATATTGGTATATTTGAATAATACAATTAACTCAATATAATTTATAAAATGATATTTACCAATTGTCATATGTATTTACCAATTGTCATATGTATTTACCAATTGTCATATGTATTTACCAATTGTCATATGTATTTAGCAATTGTAAATATGTATTTAGCAATTATTGATAGGTGTTTTATATCCTGGCTTAGAAAAAACATATTAACAAAAGTTTCACAATTAGGGAGGGTTTCGGTTTTCGGTTAGGATTCTATTTCTAAACGTGTGTTAAAAAGGGTTACATATTTTAAAGGAAGCACATATATTAACACTTTATCTAGTACAAGTAAATGAGATTACTAATTAAACATTGCGTCATTTTGCTACGAAACACTAATTAAAAAGTGGACAAAATTCACGACTAGTTTATTGTTTTACTAATTGGTTTGACAACTATTCCGGTAGTTTTAGTTAAGCCAACCATTTATAAACTATTGCGAGAGATGGTAGCACTCATGTTGGTGCAATCAGCGAATCATATATGTTTGTTTAAATTTTTTTATTAAAAAAAAGATTTATTTTAACCATTATATTAATCAGTAACGTTGGTAACATCAATTTAAAATTATCATTTATATTTACCAATGGTATAAATTAGTTACAATAAAAGACAAAGTCAGAAAATTAGTTTTCTCTAAACAACATACAGACTGAACATTTCAAGTAGTAAATGTAGAAATAGGTAAATCTTTTTATAAAAACTATATTTTTATGCTATTTTTAAACTAAATACTTTTAACACTACATAAAATAATATACTTTTTATTTGATTCGATCTCAAGATCCTTGCTAACTTATGCTATACCCAAAAATAATTAATTCAATTATAAATCATATACGAGTTGTCCGATTGTACTAAGAGTCCTAAGTCCTAGAGTCCTGCTTCTGACAGGTCGACCCCCACCACGAGGCAGCTGTACGGAAAACGTGTCGCCTCACGGGACCAGTGTCAGCCTCGACCCGCTCTCTCGGGTCTATCAGGAGATCGATATTCACCGAAAACTTTTCCATCCCAATGTGGTCAAACTGGTGGAAGTGATCGACGACATCAGAAAGGATTACCTGCTGCTGGGTAGGTGTACTCGGTGGAGCATCGGGTCAGAATGATGGTGATCTCTGATAAAGGATAGATGCTGCGATGGTGTAATTGACGGAAATATAATAGATTAATTGTTTAAGTTAAACGAAATTGTGATTTTTTCAATTATGTATTGATTGAACGACAGGATGCATTCCGTTATTATTTTGTTGTCATCTAAACCTTATTTCATTTTTTATTGTACTATTGTGATGTGTAGGACAAGGACACTGTAAGTGAAATACTGTATCTATCTATATAAATAATGTTTTTGTTTATGTACGAGTAAAATATATAATGAGCCTATCTAAAACTTATACTAATATAAATAATTAAAAATAATAATTTGGATAACTTATTTATAGTTTGAGTACATTCTCTTTTCAGTATTCGAACACGTGCAGCATGGGTGAGTTATTGCTTGCTGTTTTTATATAGCTCTTTATATACGTATATATTTGTTGTTTTTGTTATTCTTCGAAAATGGTCACTATGCAGGCAAATTCCGCAAATTCCACAAAATCCAATAAATTTGGAGTATTTTTACAAATTTATCCATTTTGATAAAATTACCACAAATTTGACCAAATTAAATTTTTAATCAAAATATTTAAAAAAATATTAAATTATAATAAATCACATGTTTATATAATAAAAACTTAGCTGTATGTGAGAAAAATATTTTTATTCCTAAAGGCTTGTGCCAATATACTAAACTTTTATTTTAACCTTCCATACTGTACCACCCCACAACCCCACTAAGAACATTATAGATGATACCTTAAAAAATATAAATTAAATTGGCTTGTTTAAAAATGGAACAAATTTTGTTTGTTAAAACTTTCGTTATCCGAATTATAGGGCTGCTGTTTGCAATTGTAAATTGCTATTAAAAGTTTACCTTAGCTTTAGATATCTGTAACTCTATAATATCTAACTGAAAATGTTTAGTAAACTTCTTTCAGATGGTCTTTTATATTATCATTGAATGTATATTGTCATTATACTGCAATTGTAAATATTTAACTAAATAGTAAATGCCTCTAGCAAGAATATTAATTGGTGTCACATCACTGTGTAAATATATTTAATTGAAACCAATTCCTTCCAGTCTGGTCCGAAATAGCTTTTCAACCTAGCCTTACCTATTTTTTCTATTGGATAGAGTCACACACATGATACTTCTCGATGTGATAACATTCATCATGATACACGTATTAGTGGTAGATATGTATGTATTAATAATAGAATGTAAAAGTTATAAGAAAAATAGTTTAAAAAGTATATATTTTTTTACAATTAAAAAAAATCTCATGAGCACTTAATTCTTTGCTGCTATGAACAATAAACAATAATAAATGAAATATTTATGTTTTGTTGTTCTATTGTATATTTTATTTGAGATTTCCTTTTATATAATAATTATTTTAATACATTTTTAATGATCACATTAGCTTTGTAAATAATTAAGTTTAATACACTAAATATGAGATATATCCTTATTTTATTATTATATTTCATATTTTTACTAAATACTCTGTAAGTAGTAGGGGAAGGTGGCACTTCGGCTAATGACACATCATTAACCCCCACAAATATAATTTTTGGTTTCTATGACTCTTTCTGGGAAGTTTTCAAGTAAATCAATATCGATTAGTGTGATTTTTTTATTTTGAAGATGATTAGAGATATGTGTTCATGCTTCCAACTCTTACTACAAAGAGCAATATTCGTGCGATCTCATCTCAACTTGCCAATTCATTAAATTTAAAGTCGGATCTATAAATAGAGTAGTTAATATTTTGCAATATTTTACAGGGCCAATACACTGAGCTATATACATACGGTATACTTAGATGATGACAAGATATACAAGCATTCTACATTTTACAGTAGCTTGATTGGTTAAAGTAGACTATATAAGAGTGTCAGAACAAAGTGACATATTTTATCATCTAATCTCACTATGGAGAAGATGTCGCATTTTGTTGTAAATAGAATATTTGATGTCTCATCATTATGTCACGTACTTTATGTTTAAAATATTAAAAGATCAATTTCTCCAGTAAGCTTTTCTGTATTTCCAGAAGTATTGTAGTCAGAAGCTTCGATTCAATATGGCATCATTTAAAATTTTCTTTTCATCGATATTTCTGCAAAATTAGTTACATTTGTCTTTTCAGTTTAGTTGGTAGTTAGTTCTTATTTCCGTAGTAGTAAGAACTCTTTCGCGTTAAAAAGTAGAAGAGTCGACAGCAACAATAGATCCTTGATTAAAGTTAGCTATCCTGCGTTAAACAGAATATTATTTACACGAACTAATTGTAGTTCGTGAATTTTTTCAATAGCCTTGACGCATATAGGATAGTTATTATTCATGATTGAAACTTTTAATGTACACATCGTTATGCTTATCAAATGTCTAGTTTGTTGTATTTAGTGCCTACTTTTTGGACCATATTATTTGTTTATGATTAATCTTTATTTAAAGTCGTTTTATGTAAAAATTAATAATGAAACATATTTCTTATGAAAAGTTAAATAAAATACATAATTTTGAGGTCATAATTATCATAATTATCATAAATATTTTAGATTTTTTATAAATGAGTTTTTACCATATTATTGTGAAATGGGATCACTAAATGTGTGTGTGCTTTCCAATAAATTCAATGGTCCACCAATTGATTCATTTGCAATATATCTTATAATTTTTTACGTTTTAAAAAATAATTTCAGCTTATTTTTATTGTTCAGAATGTCTCTTCGTTATGCTAATTGGATATCTATAAACGAAAATATTTATGAATATTCAACTCTTTATTTTTTAAATAGAGTTTTGAATAAAACAATTATTTAATGTTCTTCTAATAAATGAAATCCTTAAGCGAATTTTAACAAATTGATTTTGACATTTTATAATTGTGTATAATTTTTACTAATTTATAAGATTCACGAATGGTTGAAATATATTGTCATTTCATTATATAATATTGTATTACAGGTTAGACCAAATTCAAAATAATATATCCAGAAATGATAGAATAGGGTGTCTCTGCATATTTACCCATTATAACAACCATTCAAATTATTAGTAAATAAGTCACGTATATGGGCCCACATTTACGTCATTGGATCGTGTAGGAAATGGAATTTCAAAATATTAACTATATAAGATCTAACAATAAGTTTAGTAAATTGACAAGTAAAGATGAGAGCGCACGGATACGGCCTTTCGTAGTAAAAGCTGAAAGCATGAATACCCAATCTCCGATAACATCCTATATAGGAAACTCGAAAGCAGTGTAATTGATACACTTCGAAACGACCTTGATCTTGTTGAAATCGGCACTCAGAGAGTCATAGCAAACAACAACAAAATATGGGGGGTATAGGGGTGGGATTGGATGTGTGGTCATGAGTTAGAGGGACACCTTTTCCTACGTCTTCTGTACATTTCGACACAAAATAGACAGTTTATATTTGTTTGCTTTAGTCACGTAATGAACGTCCACAAAGAGAGACCGTTTAACGAAGAACATTCTCGCTGCTATTTTCGAGACATTGTTTTAGGTCTAGACTACCGTGAGTAAACTTTTGACCATACTTTTGGACTATTTTCATAAAAGAAACTAAATATAAATATTTAAAAAAAAAATTATTGTAATAATAACAAGGAACTAAAAAAAAACAATGTGGCGTTTACATACAATTTCGAAGTGCGTTGTTTATTTATTATTAATTCGTATATTACACATGACAATTTTCCGTATTTTAAATTAAAATAATTAAGATTTATAGGTATTCCTCTATGTGTACGTTTTTGAAGTTTAAAGTTAATTATAAACAGAAGCCTAAGATATAATGAAGAAATAAACAATACTGTAACGGTAATTTTTTTTTTATTAAAGTAGGATTTCCCTAGGAAATTTTTGTTAGCCATACAATATGAAATAAGTAAAATATTGGTTTTTTATATTTGATTTTTTTCATAGACTTTTTTTTATAATTTATATAAATATTTAGTTTTTTAAATATCTTTTCTATTACTTATCATAGTTTTGATTTCATATTTTAGATATAAATAGATGTTCATTAGTATATTAATGTTCTCCTATTTCTGCATGTAGTGTTAATTAGATTAATCTGCTTTGCGAAACTTCTGACAAATGCGTATGTTAGGTAATTACGTACACCATTTGAATTGTGTATTTTATTTCTATAACTCTGTATCGCAATCTCTCCGTTTCACTGTAATACATTTTTTGTTGTATCAGAATTTTAGTTTTTTATATTACTTCTTATTTTACCATTTACTTTTTGTTGCTATAGAAGATTTCCTAACTTTAATTAAAAAATGGAACAACTTCTTTTATTATTAAATTAATTTAGGGGTTAGGGTTTAATTTATGTGATTCAAGAAATTCAAGTGATTTAATTCATTGTAGACTACAAAAAAAAATCTTAGCCATCCTCGATATTCATTTCATGGTTTAAATGAATTGGGTATTTTTCTGTTCTTCTGCTCAGTTAATGTATTTTCTTTGCATACGTGCATTAGCTTTTATATTCAATCGCATTATTATGATATACATTAAACTATTAAAATTTACGTGCATTTATGCTTTAAATGAAGAAAATAAATACACAGCACAGAACAAATTAACATATTTTACATGAATGATGTGTTGATACCGTTTTTTGATTTTAAATATATTTGCTGTGAAAATAATGAATATCGATTAAATTTGTCTTTCTTTTTGTTTACAGTGCATTATAATAAAATAATTCACAGAGACATCAAACCCGAGAATCTGCTCCTTTCCGAACATGGCAATATTAAGGTCATTCATTTGTACTATTTATAATGTAAATATTTATGCAATGCACTTTTATAATAAAGTTATCAAGCTCAGTAGAGTATTTTTATATGATACATTTTTATAACATTTATTCTAAAAATTCTTTATTGCAGAAATAAAGAAATAATTATATATTGTTTTTAAAGTAACAGTTTTAGTTTTAGTTTTAAAAATTTAATATTTAATATTTTGTATTATTTACTATTTCATATTTTAATATTACAATGAAAGAATATATATGCCGTTTTTCTTATAAGGTTACCACGTTATAAAATGTTAATAATGTCATGCGCAAATTTAATACCATTATCGCTATAATTATTATATTTTACATAATATACAATACATTCAAAAATATTTGTATGATTGATTGACATTTCTATAAGTTATAGATTGATTAAAAAAAATAAGTTTAACATACGATGAAAGAAAGAAATGAGTTAGTTAATATTCACTTGTCCTAAATGTGATGCTTTAGTTGACAAATATGTTACCTTTAACCTCTATGGGCCGGCAAATCAAGGTTGTTCAGTCGTTCTAATGTTTTTTAAATTAGTTTAACTTTATATAAACATTTCGAACTTATTAAGAATAGTCAGTTTAATATATTTCACGTTACAATACATGATGCACCCGAATTTATTATAATAAAATATCTTTCTATAATTACCTTAACTATTTAAACGTTTCTTTATTTTTGCATAGATTTGTGATTTTGGCGTGAGTCACGAGTACCACAACGATGACGACTCTCTCTTTGATACGGCCGGGTCGCCTGCCTTTCTGGCCCCGGAAAGTGTAACTGAGGGAACCAAAAGCTTTGCTGGAAAGGTAAGATTTACAATTCGCTATTCACAAACATTTATCTTGACTGGTAGATGGGGAAGAGATTTTGGGTCAAATGTGATCATTACATTTTTGATGTATTTTGTAATCAACCTCGTCGCAAAAGAGAGAGAGAGAGAGAGATCGAGTGAGTACTTCTTAAATCAGTCATTATTCTATAAGTTATGGCGTGTAGTCTGCTGATTAGCTCTTGAAAGGAAGAAATAGCACTCTCCAGATCTCCCCACCGTTGTATATGATTCAGAAGTATATTTAAATAGTTTCATTTAATGTGACACATTGTATTCCATTATGTTAGTTACTTTAATGGGCTTTCTGTTATTTTAAAATGTTTAAAAACCTGATGAATGTAATATAACCCCGGAAAAACGAATAACTATTACATTTATAAATAACGTTTTCTAACCTTCGTGGTTTTCTTCGTGGATGTAATTTTAAAATGCATATTTAGTGGGTATTAAATACAGGTTAGCATAATTGAGTATCTGTTACAATTTTAAAAAGAAAAGTTCAACTGTGAAAACATTCTCGTTAAAATATAATTAAGTGTAAATATTTACTTTTATCATATTTTAAAGCTTAATTTTAATTTAAATAAAAAATATATTGTTAAAACACTACATGCAACACGATGATAATATTTGTTTAAATGTAATCTTATAATAAACTAAATGATTGTATTTTTATATATTCAATTTAGATGCATATATCTATACTGGCTTTTCACATATATATGAAATATATAACAGGTTTTATTAAATAATGTAGGTTGTATTGTCTATATTTGATATTATTTTACTAATAACACTATTGTTCTTAACAGATGAGGTCATGCGAAAGATATAAATACTGATTGAGACAGTTAATTGGTTACCTTTGATATATATGGATTTTTTTAAAGTGATTTAGTTATAACTATTTTAGAAGGTATATATTCACATTAGGTGATTATTTCACTAAAAGTCCATTAGTCTAATCGTTTTCTCTTATATAATATTTGTGTATTAGTGTATTAGGGTATTTATATATTAGTCTATATAATAGTTAATACGTTAGCTGCCGTGTGTAAACGACGCGCTCGAGGTGATACAAGTTCACACTAGGCAGCGTACGTATTAACATTTTGATTCCATTTTGAATTCATAATTGGTGAAATCTGTAGTAAATTTTATTTAGTCTTCTGCAATCGTGAATAATCTAGATTTGATGATTTAAGCTCAAACAAAGTAAAACATAACCTTTCATAAAATACACTCCAAATTGGAATAATAGTATATTAGTCTATCTATTAGTATATTAATATTTTATTATGTTATTATGCCATTAGACTATTAGTATGTAATTACATCATTAGTCTATTAGTATATTGGTCTATAAATATTAGTCTGTTAGTTTATTAGTCTATTAGCCTAGTATTAGGTTATTATATCGTTAGTCTATTAGTTTCACTTGACTGATATTATTTTGAGTAGGACATATTATCCTTTATACATATACAAACAATGTCCGTGTTGTCGGCAGAAACTATCCAGGAACCATTACAGATAGTATTTACTTTCAACAATTTGTTACAGAATATTTACTTGTTTTTATGTTCAAATGTATTCACATAAAGTTAATACATTTTGTTTTTAGAAACTTTTAAAGACAGTAAAAATAATTATCATGATAAAATATAAGTATAACATGTAATAAAGAAATGATTAGTATTCAATAAATAAATATTGCAATCTTTGATTTAATAGCTACTTATTATTCTTATTATGCTTTTCCAAACGTGCTATTCATAAAATACAATATCGTTTTCTATATAAATATTACGTGCTATTATACCGCAATCGTTTTTACACAAAGCTGCATTCATTTAATTTTAACGATACACTACCTATCTGAGCCATTGTATCTGGAGTACAAATAACAGAATAATGTTTAGTCAACAATTCAATAAATAGGTACCATTCAATAATTACTTCTATATTTATATTTATATTATAATTATAATATAATATATATAAAATATATATAACAAATATTATATTTATATAATAGTTATACTCAGTATATCTCTGGACTCATACTTTGATTCGTCTCTGAATGATTAATTTTTGTTATGTTGTATTCTAATACGCATATTTCAGTAACACTTGTACATTCTGAAACATACGACATTATACAACGCACAAAATTCACTCGTTTTAGAAATATAGTTATTAATTTGTCAATTGAATATGGAACATGATGTTTTTTACTGTGAAATAATTTCGCATTGCGATGACAGTGACTAAGCATGACTTGTAACCACGATTTAGTTAGCAAAATGGCAACAAGTTTGCAAAATTTGTGTGGGTTCGTCACTTGTTGCACCGCTATATTATTTTAAAATAAAATATTTATATATCACGATTATAATTATAAAGATTTCTTACATATTAAGAATTTTTAGCGATGTATATGATGTATTATTAACATTTCTCCGTGTGTTTCATTGAATAAGATTTCATTCGTTTTCTGAATATTTTGACTTATTAATGATATAAGTAAATTAGAGTTCTAATGTACAAAGTTTAGATGGATCGTTACCATTAGAAAAACTCATACGAACATTTTTTAGCACGATATTGTGAGCGAATTTCGGGGATAATTATCAAATGTATGTAAGTTATTTTTAACTTTGTTTGCTTTTTATTTATAGAATATGATATTTTGAGTTTTCACTTCTAGCCAGAATTGTTTTTTTCAGCCACTAGATATATGGGCACTTGGTGTGACGCTGTATTGCTTCCTGTATGGAAAGGTAATGGAAATGCTTTTAACTTGTAAATATATCATAGATTATACTTAGATTATATATTAGAGATCATAAACAGATCAAAACAAATTTAAACAGCAAATTTTTAATTTAATGGTTATATAATCGATATAAACATAATCTTACTATGTATGCAACTGTATACTTACGTAATTTTGACATAAATGTTTTGTCATTACTAACGATATAAATGAACTATTTTTATTTATTATTATTAATATATGAATAATATGTAATTTAATTATCGATCGTCTGCCGTTATCAAATTAGCTAAAACAAAACTAAGAGGATACTGTACACTATAAAATTATTGTAGCCTTCTTCATTTTCATTATTTAATTAAACAACTAACTACAAACATTACATGAACAAATATAGAAACATAGAAATGATGTGTAAATAAAAGAATTCGCATACACATGGAATTTGCTTAAATATTTTGTTGAAATGAATCTCTATCAACCTTCTTTGTTGCTCAGTGAGTAAATAACGTTCATTAAAATGTGTTCATATGACTAAAAGTCAGGAATTATACAGTACTTAGTTGTCAAAATATAGAATAATAAGGTTCAAACGGATAGTGTTGTAATAGAAATGAACAAATATTTTATTATATTTTGGAAACATAGTTTGTATGTTTTGTTATATATGTAATATAAAAAATATGTTATAATGTTAACAAATCCACATTGTGTTACATTATTATAATATAGAGACGTGTTCCCTTAGCAACTTTTGATTTTGATGTTTTCCACTGAAAAATTGACATTTAATTAATCTGCGGCAGTATTTATTTTGATGAAAATTCACTTATCTGTAGTATTATTCATATTTTATGTATATAAATACCTAATGTATACATAATTAATTAAATGTAAGAAGCAAATTATGTATAATATATCCTGTTTTTCTGAGATGTTGCTTATTATTGATCAAACATACTCCAAACTCAGAAAATCGAGAAGTTTAATATAACAGATACGTGCCTTATCACAAGGGTTTCTGAGCCTTTATTCGCAACTAACAAAGTCAATCAAATTAAGAAATTGTGTATAACTAAATTCAACTCTCAAAAAACCTCGTCTATTTCCTGGCTTTCAGATCCCCTTTCGAAGTCGAAACAAGGTGGATCTCTACAACGACATTGTTACTCGACCGATAACATTTCCCCAATTGTGAGTTTATATTGTGGCGCTGGCATTTGTAAATCATAGAAATGGTATACTAAATTTTTTTAAATAGCTTCAGTTATGGTTGTTCCTGATTTAGAGTAGATGCTAGCACGTACTCACATGAATACTGGTGTGGAACTGGAAATTTAAAGTTAATTTTAGCATTACTTGGTTTGTGACGGGTGGTTTTTAATACTGATACACGTATACTTATTTTTTTTTCAAAAACAGAAAAGGTACAGGAAGGCCCTTTATAATAGTAGGTATTTAATAGCATTTTAAGATAGTTATAGTATTTCTGAGTTAGACTGGAAACTTGTCCCGCGCTTACCGAAGTAATTTTCGATAGAAAACAAATCAATACCTGTGATGTGATATCCCATGACGCAGAATATCTTATATTTTGAGAATTCTACCTGACATTCTCAGGAATGATTTTCAAAAAATCAATATCTGTTTAACGGTCTACAGTGTTACTTCTTTGATATTAATTCTTTAGAAATAACTACTTATAACATATTATGATATAATAAAGTCGATTATATAAAAAAATCATTGTATGTACAATTTATGTTGTATAAATTCATCTTCTACATGATGTTATTATAAATTACTAAGGTTAAACTTCACCGAAATAAATTAATTTTCTGGACATTTTAAAGATAGTCACCTACCGCAATATTAATTAATATAATATTTATAAAAGACAAATGTTTCAACTTTAGGTTTTCGGCTCTTAAGTTCTTAGTAGTAAGGGAGGAGCTCCTTGAATCCACCCCCCCTCCGCCCACGCATTTTTTTTGATGACTCACCCCCCTCCGTGACCTTGATGACTCATTTCTAAAAATAGATTGTGACCTTGACGAACTCGTGTTCCTATTGGCCGATTTCAACT
>JAUZND010085209.1:17510-28047 GCA_034780555.1 Coelogynopora nodosa | reverse complement strand
CCCCCCCCCCCCCCCCCCCCCCCCCCCCCCCCCCCCCCCAGTAAAGAGACTAAAATATACCGAATAAATGATTGGTGATCGTGTTAACCGAAATTCAATTTCATATATATATATGGTGGGTATATAATGCATACTGTGTAAATAACCTTCTCCAAAATATTCATGTAATGCTGTCTTCAATCACGAGAAATGTATAGTTTTACCATTTGGCGAAAAAATAATTACACTTTTTTTTAACAAGAAATTTTGTTATCCTTACGTGAGTTTTTAAAAAGCCATGACTAATTATTCTATATGTAGTCTCCCCCTCCTCATGGAGCCGTTGCCGCGTACAATCGGAAACATTGAGTGAGGAATGGCGCCCAATAACAGATTGTGTTGAACTCGTATTCATTATTTCTGTGTAACAAAATATAATGCTTATATAGATTGCAGGTTAATTAAGCTAAAATGTGTGCTTTAAAAGTAGTGATTCGAAATAATAAAGCATAAACTGGCACCTGCAATCTGGGTTTAAGGGAAATAAACTGTCGGTATAAATTAATTTTGAAATGTTTAAAACAACATTAATTAACAAATGTGAAGATGAGCAAAAACATACTCCTTTAAAAATTACCAAATAAATTATATATTATATTAGACGATTTTCAAAAGAAGGTTGACAGAAAATATGAAAGCGTCTAAAAGGGTCTATTAAAGAGTAAAAGTGTCTATTTAGCTCACAAGATTCTTCCTGAAAGTGCTGAGAAAGTGTAAGCAATCTCTGGCCAATTGTGCCTACCATGTCGTCGTAATTATTCTGAAATTAATCGGAAAAAATTGAAACCGAAGAGATAATCTGAAAAGCAAAAAGTAACTTCACGACCCCATTTAATATATACACAAAGAAGAAGGATTACACCCTTTTTTTAATAATAGTTAATGTGAAATATCTTATTGAAAAAATTGTATATATTGATATATAAGGATAAATGATACATATTTATTTATAAACTAGCATCGTATAGTACGTAGTAGCCTAACATAAATCATTAGTAATAGAATTAATATTGAACAGTGAAAAAACTAAAAACCATACATTCTTCAACAGTCCGTAGACCACACAGTATAGCGTAATTATAATTGAATGTTTAATAAATGTAATCGGATTGTCTTTCAAGTAGATTTACTGTAAACTAATTAAAGACAATTTTAAAATCGTACAAACGAGTTCGGTATATATGTTGAGGCGGCCTTCTTTTTAATGATAATTTAAAAAAAACGTGACCTTAATT
The DNA here is from genome assembly GCA_034780555.1 of Coelogynopora nodosa. NCBI lineage: Eukaryota > Metazoa > Platyhelminthes > Proseriata > Coelogynoporidae > Coelogynopora > Coelogynopora nodosa. The sequence continues at coordinate 26,773 of JAUZND010085209.1, read as the reverse complement.
TTACCAGCAATTAAAGTCTGTATTTTAATGAGCAAATAAAAAGAAACAGAGTGGTATACATACACGATTAGTGTGTGTCGTAAAATATGATATATATATTGTATATATGCATAATAATAATACGTGTAGTAATTAGTATAATTCGTATTTGAAAATGTTCAACATTTTGCAAAAGTTTCATGAAGCAGTATAGAATCAGAAGAAAAACAAGTAGGCTATGCATATATTACACATATTAACGTTTTATATATAATTTCTGGATAACTAATAATAAACAATTATATAATAGTGATGAATTTTGATAAGACAGAGTAATCGACAGGTATATCTATCTGCAGACCGGTTTCGGGGTATTTGCTCCTCATCAGTACAGAGTAGGAATCGAACATGCAAACCAGCGATTTGTGAGCGAACCCACCTACCACTAGGCCACAGCCTCGCCTATCAACTATCGTGTCTAATTTGTAATATGAGCCCTTCACTTCAGTTGCGCATTATCCAGAATTATACTTGAACTATATATTAATTGAACATTTATCTTTCAACAATGAACACTGTAAATATATATATATATGAATATAAATATTTAAATTAAAATATTAAAGGACAATATGGCGGGGAATATTCTACCCTTTTGGAAAGTTAAAATTTTAATAATTTTAGGAAAATATTAAACATAGAAGTTGCTAAAAAACACTTATAGAATTTACAAGAGTAAGATCTTGTATCCGATTGCAGCTATTTTTATACAATATATACAAATTGTTTTAACAAAATTTAAAAACATAATTTTTAATCACAAATTGTAACTTGTACTGTATGATATTTAGGAAATTCGATCTACTGCTAAATACAAAAAGAAAAGAAAAATAATGCGTTTAAGAAATGCAAAGAAGTACACGAGCACGTTTTCAAGTAGAAGGATTAAAATTATATTAAGCGCCACTTTTGAAACATGAAATATAAGCGGTTTTAAGAAAACAATTTTGTTTTCAATATTTTTTTTTTGAAAACTGTCTTTACATTTTCTTTATACTATGTTCAAGTTTGCAATTGACTTTGATATGACATTTATTACTAAAGCATTCCTCATAATGTTCCCCTCTTCGTAATACTTTCCCAGTAAAAAAAAGAGTAAAATTCAGTGATAATCTAGTGCTTCTTAATAACGAAGTCAACAGTATCACAGGACGCTCACGTCAATAACAGAAAAACACACATTGCTAACATACTAATTCATATTATTCAAAAAACCATTTCATACCAAATTCTAAGTTTTAAAAAGTTTTCATTTTATTTATTTGATCTGTCGTCCTTATTCTGGATAGGTCGATAAGTTTAATTAATTTTAAAAGCAATTTAATTAAAACCATGGAGACTTGAACAGACTGCTTATTGTGTTTCACGGTCTCTAATGCACTTACGATTGTTTAAAATGAGATTATAATCTCAACTATAATATAGGGAGAAAGTATTTCTGCGTCTTCATTTCTGACTCCTAAAAATAACTTGAAATTATACTGCAGAGGAGGAATTAAAATATGCTATATGATTTTTTTTAATGTTCAACAAGACAAGTTTCGCCCATATAGAGAAAGATTTAATTAATTTAATCGATCAAAGAAAAAGACTACAAAATGAGATACAATTAAGTGAACAATAATTGAAACATAATATACTATAATTGTTCGAAATATAATTTCATTTTTTTATATTGCTCATGATCTAGTAGGTTGTATTAACCCTTCGTCCTTGGAGGTGGGTATGCAATTTTTTTCTCTCAAAGAAATTAAGTTTTTGATTGAACAATGTAATGTATGACCCTAATTTTTTGACTCAGTGGTTAAAATACTTTTATTTAACTAAAACATGTAATAAATTTAATTTCGAATATGTTAACATACCAGAGAAAATTGTGTTATTATTGAACTATTTTATACCCCCTTTGGGTTTTCTTATTAGGAGCTAAACTTGCAACATTAATAAAAATAATAAGTTTATCATAAAATATGACTTGAATAATACAATTAATTATTAAAATAACCATCAATTAAAATAATATTCAAATAGCATTTATACTACTTACAGCTTTTTTATATAAGTAGGAGAATAAAAAATATTCACCAAACTATTATAAATCTCGTTATCTGAAATCAGATGTAAAAATAATCAAGTCAATTGGTTACAATAATCAAAAATTATAGCATAAGCCTATATGGGTCAATATAATATAGCATATATATGGTTATTTTCCCGTAGTTTTCCTAAACTGGAGTTTATGACGTAATCAGGTCATAAAAGTGATACTAATTGATTAATTTTTTGAAAATAAAAAAATCGACAAGTATTTATAAGGTATCTGTATACCAAATTTCAGTTTAATCGGATGATAGGAAGTTTGATTTTCCAGGGGGGGTGGAATCAGAGTGGTATGGTAGATACAATATATATATTAAAATCCTATGAGTCATATTCGGTACTGCCATCTGTTACAAGCTGTTACTGTCTATGAATCTTGACTTAAAAATAGACAATTTGATTCTGTACTAAATAGTTTCACCCGTAGCAGCTATTAGCGATCCAAGTAATATAGAAGGAATTGTTTCAACACCACGTTCGAGTAGTATGAAAGACACGTATCTAGGATAAAATGAGTGTCCTAAATAGTGTTATTAATTCATTCTGCCGACGATCAATCCATTTCATTGTTCTGTGATTATTTAGAAACAATTGATAGGTATTCAACAGGTTTTGTGAAATAGTTAAAAGGTTTTTAGTTGGCAAATGTTAATGAATATTAAAGTAATTGTTGATATGTATTCATTTATTTTCTGTATTTATTAATTGGTGATATTATGAATTTAATAATTATATCCTAATCTTTAAAATTTTCGCACCCGTATTAAATATTATATTGCTGAGCATATTATGTCAACAATTTCAAAATACCTATTGAATATAGATCTAAACTATAATAATCAATAAATAAATCGATTACGTATCAGAAAATACTGAAAAATTATATGTGCCTAAATACCTTTTTGCTTCGTGTTACAGACCAAACATGTTCTCCTGAAGAATCCCATGAGAAGAGCCACCAAGATGTCTTGAAGCCTTTTTGGGAAAATGTTTGAACAGGTTATAGGAAAAAGCAATATAACAAGAAAAATGTAACATTGAATTCTATAGAATGCAACATATATGAAAGTATCGAAACCTGAAAGGGTGATACTTTTAAAAAACAGTGAAACTGTAAATTCGGACGTCCGAAAGGCCTTAATTTTTTTAATAATATTGAAAGATGATATGTGAAAATTAAACTATAGTCGAAATATGTGTTCCATCCACATTACTCACAAGTGAAACAAATTCTTTTTATGTGTACTTTATTCGTATTTCGAATATGAATATGAATATGTTACTTATCTTTTTTTTAAATACTTTGATTTTTTCAATAAATGTAGCTCACTGGGTTAAAATGTCATGTTGTTCCACAACATGATACACGGATGGTTAAAGAATCTACCACCACCTTACTAATTAGAGAATGCTATATAGAGATAGTAAAACAATTTCGACATTGTAAATGCAAACTATTCGACCATTTGCTACTACTTGTAGAGTGATCTTATCCTGTTTATAGAAACTAAAAAAGAACACAAAATTAATAATATCTAATATTTATACCAATCACCATTGATAGGCTGCCTGTAGGACTCGACACACTGAGCGCATTCAAAATGCCTTTTGCTCTCTCTCTATCTCAAATACAAAATAAAAATTCACTCGAAAATGAAGAGATGACTTTAATTAATCGTATAGATGTGTTGCTTCAACCTGATAACTTGAAGTGGATCTCGATAGCACCATATATATATAAATATATCTGCTGTTCTGCCATTGTTGGGCATGCTTGAAATGTGTTCCACATGTTTGTTAATACAGAGGCAGGTCGGTTGAGCGGAAAATAATCGCGAAGGGAGGGGGAAAGGCGTCAACAGCCACACTTACTTACAATTGACTTGGAATTTTAATGAAGATTTTTCTGATCAAGGAAGAATGAAACCTGTTCACGCGTGATTTTAGAATTATATAACCTTGTCATCATAATTTGCAACGCTATTTTGCAATTCGAATTATTGAGAAATAAATAAATTTTTCTTCGGTAGTATCGCCTTATCACATTTTCTTCTCTATGTATTCGTCATTTCTGCTCTGTAGACCACTTTAAGAAAAAATGATTTTCACGCGACTATAAAACATCAAAAAGTGAATTTGTTCATCCGAGAAACGAAAAAAAAATTGGATTACATATTTTATACAGAATATAAAAACAGCAATAAAATTTAATTAATCTATTATAGAAACTAACTATAATACATACACTGAGCACAAAGGTTCAAATGACAATGATGTTATCATTCAAATCAATCAATTTTACTTGTTTTAATTTAAATGTGTCATTTGATAATTAAATTAGTATTGACATAATACAATTAAATGATATGCTTTTAAATATAAACGACGGCTATTGGGGCCACTTCAAAAGTCATAAGATATATAAAGGGCATAAATATATAATCACAATTATAAAGATTAAGAGATTACCCACGAAAAATATCTATCTATGGAGTATACTGTTACATTAAATGTTCTATTAAAGTTTTCCATCTGAGTTTTCCAGCACTCCCAATTATATATTCAGAATGTGCCCACAAAACTAACCAAAGCTTTTGTCGTATATGTGAATATAAAGGTTATTCTATTAAACATATAATATCACAAAAAGTATGTTCATATATTTGGGAAATGATTACAATGATTAATTAATTTTAAAAAATTAAATGTTGTTACCCTTTTCATACATATAAAATACTAGGCTATCTAGTATAATACATATATAATTATCAACACAACATACTAGCATCATGAATATATTGTTATCACCAACATACTAGTATCATGAATATATTATCCACACCATGTTAGCATCATGAATATATCGTTTTGAACAACATATTAGTGATGCAATATAGTGACGATAACATTATTATTGGAACTGCATATGATATCTTCATAAAAATCCGCTTGAACCACTTCATACATTTTAATTAAACATTAAATTAAATACTATTAATAATTATATTCGATTTTTCTAAAGAGTTTTTAATATTTTTTATTTTATATAGAAAAAATCGTATACAATATCGGAAATAACCAGACACGCACGCTATGTATCATTTGTGAAGATTTGTAAGAAAACTGAGTCTATATACCTTACCTGGATGATATTCTATAACAAAAGTTACTTGTCATATTGAGGAACGCGTTTAATACCTAACACAAAAAACGATAATACCTGTTGCACTAAGATTTTTTTAATTAAAACACACATTTAAAAGTATAGTTTAGTGTAGTGGCGCCAAACATAGAAAATAATCAAACATAATAGAAGAAAAAAAGGCCAATTCAAGTTTCCTTATAACCATTCTTACAAACAAATTATTCGAATATTGCACATATTTAAGAAGAAAAAAGCCTGTCACTCAAGTGCACTCTTTTCAAATAAATAATGATACCTACCTATAATACAACAGCTAAAATATTTATTCGAAAAAAAAATCAAGGTCTCAACTGCTAATTCACGCTAATTTGACTCTTAAATGATGTTCCTTATATAAACCTTACAATATGTTAGTATATGGTCCAATTGCATCACACTGTATTATATATTATATGTAAACGTTAAAATAATTGCTGAAAATAAAAAATAAACATTCAACCGGAAGATAATGTAATTAATTTGACTCAGTTCGTGGCGCTAACGGCTCCACGATCTCAGGGGAACACAAAATAGGCCAGTTTCGAACCGCCGCCATTCCGGTTTGAAGTGAAGCGGTCTACCAACAACCGAGTTATACAGCGCCCACAATATAATCATTAAAAGATAATAAATAAATAGCATATAACTTCAAACTTATTATAAACAGGAAAAAACAAACTTAGATATGTGCATATCTGGTGAAACAATGCCGCTAGTACAATATTTATAAGAGTTAATATTTGAGATCAAATTCAACTATTTAACTCCACTGGGACAGAAGCAGACAAGCCTTATTATATACTCGAGGATAACTATCTCATCTTTTTTTATCTTCTTCTTATGTTTAGCAAATGGAGTATAATTCTCCGTTAGCAGGATTTTCAATTAGTTAAATTAATGTTTTTATTCAGATGGTCATACTTTGCTTCGATAAATGAAATGATTAATACAGCCTTTAAGAAAACTCGAAATTTCTTTATTTGATTATAGAAGTTGAGATCTCGTTCAGCAAAGAAATATCTAATTAAATCATTTTAAAAATAAACTAACGGCGGAAGTAATATTTGGAAAAATTTTAATTGTAAAATTTTGTTATATGCACATACTCTATATATACTGACTTATAATTAGGATGAATTTTCATTAATTTAGCTAATAAAATAATACATTTTTCATGTTTAATTTAAAATGTGTTTTAGCAGTAGAAAACGAGAACAAAACTTTTCATCTAGATACATTTTCAAACATGGGCTAAAGTATCAAATGAAAAGATTTTTCATTTTTCACAATGCTTAAGTACATGTTTAGGAGAAATAACATTATATACTGACCTACTATAAAGAACTTTTTAAATTTTTTTTGTTAATTTTATTGACTTGTGCCTATTTCGAAATCTATTGCAGATATTGTTGTAAAAATGACACCACTAATAATCAATTATGAAGAATCCAGTGTGATTTTGTTGAATAAATACAATTGGTTAAGATTTCATGACCTCATAAATGACCTAAAAGTTTAAATTTAAATATAATTATATTCCCAACTGCATTATGTTTATAGTATTGGAAATTTCTTAATTCTCGTTTTGAATCAACAAAACGTATGCAAGTGTTTAAGTATTTATGGTATATTAAGCTTAGCCTGTATTACGTATAAATATTGCTATCATTTAAAACAAAGCACAAATTTGTGTAAAAATTGATAACAATACATTCTTACAATGCAACTCGTTTTTTAATAGTTATAACTCTAATGAGAATACAATTTCAACAATAAAGATTATAAATATTTTCTTTATTTTGTTAGCATAACATATATCATCGACAACTTATTTATTAAAAAATATATAATTTGAAATTACTGATGCTATTTTTTCAAAATACTTTTTAATATTGATACGTATAGACTAAACATATTATAAATATTATACGTATTATGGGCTATAGTATATTGTATGGTCCACGATTAATAACAGGATGTATTTTCACCCTCCCACCCTTATATTCCTCCCTTAGTAATCCAATTTTTTTACGCTTAAAAAAAGTGAATAATCAATAGATTCTATAATGTTTACACAACAATTAATAATTTAGTATAATTTTTTGATATTATCAATACAAATAAATACCATTAAAAATATAACCATTCTAGATGTTTAGTTATATTCATTTATCGCCGGTTTCCATTTTGTCTTATATAATATTATAGTGTTTTGGGGTGTTTTTTATCGAATTATTTCAGAAGTGAGACCATTAAAGTTACAAAACTAGACGACATCCGACTATTATTTCATTAGATGGCCTTACCATGCCTCCGAAAGCACCACCTGCTTTCAGTAGCATTTATATTCAATTAGGTCGCCATAGATAAAATGAGATAGGTTATACCGGGATGAAAGAGAGCGAGGGAAACATTTTCTAACAAAGAAAAAACAATTTTAAAAGATTTTTAAATGACACATATTATGTAGTCTATCATACTGCTAATTTTTATCAAAGCATAACCAAACAAATGATTCACTCTATTTCATCTGTTTTTTTCTTTTATCTTCAAATAATAATTATAAGTAATCCAAGGACGGGGGAGCGCCTTTATTAATACTCGTTCTAAACATTAATACCGTCGGTATAGAACATATATATATTGTATATATATATAGTTTATTTGAGTTAAACTCAAACTTAGCCTTTCAAATTCGAAGGAAGCCAAATAAGAGAAACACACACTTAATAAGTGATAAACTCTGTTAACTACCTCTAACCGGTCAGAGATAATGTTGTTCTTTTTCTTTGAACTGCCGCCAAATTCAAAGGAAAAAATATTTTGGTAGTCAAAATATAACCTGAAAAAACTTTACGCTCATATGACGACCCAGAGTATAAGGCAAAAAGACACCTTCATTAATTTAAAATAGTTCAAAGCACCTCGGCACGCGAATCATCAAAACTTGAGGATTGAGAGGGGCGAGCTCGACCGATGGAGAACGTATATATACATACAGAGAGAATTAGAGGTGAAAGTAAACGAGTTAAAAAGTGACCAAAAACACCCCCACACGCATCTTCTAAAATTTTATACAGGACTCGAGTGGATTTTCCCCCCAAAAAAAAGAAGATGGTCACGGCCATAGTGTTCATTGTATAGTGTCACAGAAGAGGTAGGTATATAATATATATACATATATTTTAAAGAAGCAGGCAACGATGACAACTGCTTATAAAATCTCGAACTTTGAAAACTTATCCTTTGTAGGTAGCTCGCCCGTCTGAGAGTGAGCTTCGAACTGCTGCTGTATGATAAAAGGAGTTTTGTCATCGAATAGACGACAAACTCTAACAGGGGAGGGGAGGAAGGGAGGGGGGAGAGACCTTCAATTTAAAGGGTGCATTTTCTTGTACAAATTGTATAATATAATTGAACTAATTCATTCTCTATAGAGTGAACAGCAAAATGCCTGATGAAGTCAGGAGGCGAAATGAAATCAAGTTAAATTCTAGCGCTCCCTGAGGAGAGTAGATTTTAAGGAAAATAAGGCCCCATTTCTTCGGTTTTCTCAATCTCCGCGCTGACTTTATTTAGTGCCAGGCTTCTTTTTTTTCAATAGTCCGGGACGCCAAAGAAATTGACATTTTGGTTTTATGATGAAAATTTTTGTCAATTTTCTATTGCGATTTAGTTATTTGTGTAAATGTATGTGTGCCCCGATTGTAGGCATTACCGTCGCAACGTATATAGCCGCAAACATATATATAAGATAGCCATGTGCAACACAATAACACTGTTTTTGCTGTAGCCGGGAGGATTGAATTTTGTTCATATCTTGAGAATAATTTTGTTTCTTCCATTTCTTTGCCAAGTTAATCTAATTACACTTTGCGCTAGGCTATGTAGGACTGTAACAGGGGGCTGAGGCTTCATTGGGGGGGGGGGGCAGATGGCA
>JAUZND010085209.1:0-17500 GCA_034780555.1 Coelogynopora nodosa | reverse complement strand
CCGCGCATGCACCAGGTTGGAGTTTCCCCTTTTAAAACTTAGACTTCAAACTGGAGTTGTCGAATTCCGGGAACAAACGCATGCAGACTGCATCCGTTGGTAGATCAAGTATATTACGGAGTAGTTCAGTTGAGTTATACTCTATTTATTTAAAAACGAAGTTGTTTATAGTTAACACATTGCTTTAGGCTGCTTTGCGAATTTTATTTTATCCAGATGTATAAGCGAGGTTGATACTTATGCTTATCGTTGTTGGAACTTACTAAATCATATTTGTAAGAATACTATACTACTACATTTGGATGAAAAGATAGTAGTGTATAACGTTCTATAATTTACAAAAATAATTTTAATTTACATGTGACGTAATTAATAATTATTATAATCTACTTAGCATATAATATTCAATTTTATAATTAGCCTATATTAATGTAGGCAAATATAAGATACGTTAAGAAATGTTAATGTTTATATGTACATCTTTTTTATTGTGCAGCTTAAAATGTAAAATTATGTTACAGTAATTATTTTAGACCGAAATATTAATTTATTTGTCTTAATATTCAGAATAGTATTAGAAATACTAGAAGTTAAATTTGAATTAATATTTTTTCACTAAATCTGTTAAAATATAAAAATAACTATTTAAGGTATTTTTCACTTTAATACATACTACTGCTATATTGGAATAAACAGTAGCCTACTATCCTTACCAGCACCAGGCGCTTTTGGAAGACTATTTAGCCAGAGGAGGAGGGTGGGGGAGGGAGGGGGGTTGGGGGGAGGGTGAGTCAAATTGATTCGCAATAATTTGCAGCTTTAATAGAGATAAATAATATTCTCTAAATATAAAACATTAATATGTCGTTCTTCAAGGCGATTTTAAATATATAATTTGTTCTCTAAACAGAATATTGGTTAGCTATCTGCTTAGAGACAAAAATGTTCAAATTACAACGAGTACTATAAAGTGAATAAAAGGTTTTTAGCCTTTTGATCATAATTAACATCATAATAGCTACCAGTCAGACACATTTTAAAAAGGTATAAAAAGATATTTTCAGCTCAATATGAGTAATGTATTATGTCATAAAATTCATCACTATATTTTACTAAATATATTCTATAGGGTCAACATAATATTTAAGAATGTTTCGGATATAAAGGATATTTCCTATTAATAGCCAAGAAAGAGAAAAATGGACTTTCAAATTGTTTATTTGTGAAATGCATGTAACATGTTCAACCACGTATAGAATTTTTTTTAAATGAACAGCAAAAAACATAAGGCCAATAATTTAGCAAAAATTCCAACCTCAATTTTTGAAACAGCCAGTAATGCAAGTTGCTGATTGAAGTTAATATGGAGCTATATACCTCTTGATTTGCATAAAAATATTCTTTATGTATTATACAGAGTACTCGAATTGAGAAGATAAAGTATGATTACCGATGGTTCGAGTACATTATTATATTAAACTATTCAATTTAAGTACTTTATCTGTTTTAAAACATAATTGTTACTGAAACTAAATGTTCGATCATTATATTATTGTTATTAAATATGCCATATGTATATTTTTAAATTGATTAATTATAATCAATCAAAAATACAATTTTAGAAATGAAAAATAAATTAATCACCTACGGATAGTATAATCAGATTAAATTTAATAGACCGCTTCATAATTAAAATTTTTACAAATGGCTTTCACATGAATAATATTTCCTAATTGCCTTTAGTTAATGCTTGCCCTATCATAAGCATAAGCACACATATATGTGTAATAAATGTAATAACAATTTTTTATGATTAAATATATTTAACTGCCTTACTGACTGTCGACTCTTGGCAGTAAGACTATTTAGCAATGGTTAGTGAGACAGACAACACATAATATATAGATATTATTCGTTTGTCAAAGCAACCTGTTTTTTTAAATAATCAAATTTCAAATGACGAAACAATTGAAAAAAAAATTTAAGGATTTCGTTTTTGACTATTTTTAAAGAAAAGATAATTTTCTGCGTTATATTCTGTTTAAAGCAAGCTGAACATTATAGACACCAAGATTACATGAGCACCGCATTAATGCTTTATAGGTTGTGTTAAAAGTTAACTAATTTATTTTAAATTTAAAAACAATAAATTCAATTCAAGTGTTTAAATTAGGAGATAATAGATTTTCTGTACCGGAATTATATAGAAGACAGTTGTTTCGGTCTATGACAAGTGGACACTTGAATACCAGAAAACCATTTTTTAACTAAACTCATGGAGCTTTCTTACTTAACATAACTAATGGTTTCCAAAAAATACATTACCTACTCTCATTGTGATACTTCCCATTAATTGTATTACAAATAAATGCACACTTGAATGTAAAGTTGAAGATTGAATGTACGTGCAAATGACTACTAATTTATACAAAAATACACTGAACATATTTCTAGAAGTAAAAGATAATTTTTGGAAACCATCTATACTATATAACAGAAGAAAACCTGTTACAAAATTATTGTTTAATGAAATTTAGACATTGTTTTATTAGATGCCTCAATCCAAAAGTCTAAGCTAAAATTCAAAAGCTAAGAGGGGTGCAGGGTTGCCACTCTTTGTAGGTGAAAATTGGGGACGGTAAGAACTATATTTGCCATAAGTGACAGTGATTGAGTAATAAATAATCAATGGAGTTCTGGTCAGTGGCGGAGGCGCTGGTCAAGGGTTTCAAAGGGGGCAAAGTTATTCCGAGATTTTTTCTCTCTAAAATTAACTAAAATTACAAAAAAATTACCACTGGGTAGTCTGCTTTTATAGCATTTCTGGCATTTTCCCAAATTTTGTCTCTGAGCAAAATTTGGGGGCAAAATCGTGACATTTGGAACATTCGGAATAGAGAAATAAACAGGTTTTTTCGGGTTTTGACTAAATAGAATTATCTATTTCAATATCAATATTTTACAAATTTTATAAATTCGAACTACATTGTGTTTATAATATAGCAGGTATAAACATTAAAATTATTGTAAATAATAAGCCCAGTATAAAATAAACATTTAAAAGAAAAAATATCGGATTTCGCAAAAAATTAAATAGGATCAGAAAATACCTCTAATTAGCGTTAAAAACCCAGTTTAATAGTAATTAATGAGCACATTTTTTACTTACAATAGTATATTTTCATAATTCAAACATCTATAGCCTCAGAACGACTATATAGACAAACTATGTAAGTTAAATCAATTAAGTAAAATATAGCAAAAATTACTAATGTAATAAATAGTTTATATATTGTGATTTATTTTTAAAAAACATTTTAAACTTTAATACATAAATATATATTTACTTTAATTAAGTACACCATCACTTCACCAACACCCTGTATAACTCCGCAATAAAATGAAGAGTATATAGTAACCAAACTGATTCAATTGCTTGTAATAAATGCTGCAGAACAAATTAACATGACACTTGAAATAGAGAATTTATGAAGATAGTACAGGTTGTACACTAGCATTGGTGATGAATACTTAATGTTCCTTTTGTGAGGCAACTTTCGGGCCAAAGAAATGAGAAAGTTGAAGGGGAATATAGTTTAAGGCATAATCAGCAGAATGGTGTAAGTAAAAAAAAAAGAGGTGAAGATATTCATTCTGTATATAATATAGAGGGATGAAAGCCGAAAAGAATAAGAAATTGGGAAAATCGGTAGACCCTAACGCAATTGACATAATTAAAATAATTTTAAACTACAAAATCAGAGGCCTTGTATTTGGCGACAGTTATAATTTAATTATGGTTCTAATTAGGTAACTTTGACAGCTTGTCATTAATAAAAAGAATAAAATTTACCCATGTGTACGATAAATACGGCAAAAACAATACAGTTATTTTTTCACAATATTGAACTGCTGGTGTTTGTCTGCGTTTCAACTAAATTAGACGCAGGAGTATATTCATGACAAATGTGTCTCGTCGGAGTTTTTTTCTTCTTATTCTCTCTTCTTTAACGATAAAAATTGGACGGTATAATACACACTATATGTGAAAAGAGGGAGCGAAAAAGATGATATAATACTAAAGAGGTTACAATAGAAATAAAGAGGCAGGAAATATGGCCAGGTATGCATAGTTTCATGTCTTAGTTTTGTGCTGCTTCTTTGAAGACAAATTTTACTTCTTATTTAATTGCAAAAGCTATGCTGCCATCTGAGAGGGTGAACATTTCATATACACTGTTTCCGTGTGAGGACTAAGTTTTTTTTGTTATTTTCATTACTAAAAAATGTAGGGCTACATAGCGACACACACTAATTTAGAATTGTCGATACATTTTTCAAAAGACAACCCGCTCTCGAGAGCCAACCTTTGCTAAACAAGAGGTATCTATTATAATCAACATATTATACTGTATTTTTTGTTTTGTAATTTGTTAGACAAAACTACGGCGGTATATATACACATATAGGCTGTATAACACAACATCAAAACTATTTTGATATAGTTATTTAAAGTTCCCTATAAATCATAACATCCCAGCGCCGGTAACAATCAAAGATGGTCACTTGACAAATTAAAGAATAGCGTATAATAGATACTGGTAAGCCTAGCAGAAAAACAGAAAATGATCAAGGCAAAGACACTATTGAAGTGAACATCATAATGCAGACTTGATATATAATATACGGCCTACCTGTAATTATAGAAGCACCGATTATCTTTGAGTTTTAAACAGTAAGAGTAAATTATATTAAAAAAATAATATTAAATTTATTATAAAATAAATACGAACGTATATTATGCGCGACATAAATGCATAAACATATCCTTGATATTTACATACAAATGTATAACACTATGTATAATAGATCTCTTACAACAAAAGGAAATGCTAAATAACCATGTAAAAATTCTAAAGTATAGCTATATATTGGGTTAACCATAATTTACATCAACATTTGGCACAGGCTATCATCTTTCTATAAACAAAGACTGTGATTAAACAAAGCTATATACTTATAATACAAACTTTCGCGATGCAAACTTATAGTTACAAACACATTAATTCAACTAAGCTAAACCTCAATTTATATTTGTATATAGGCAAATGCAACAGTACAGTACTGTATACACGCATATGCTATCCATGCAGCATTGTACAAATGTATATATATATATTTGATTCAATAAAGTAAGGGGCTCAGTCACCGTAGCCGTGAAACCATCATTCAAAGTAGGCGCACATAATTGCCATTCAAATGCGTTAAACAGATTAAATATCTCAGATTCAAGAGGGTCACCATAGTATGTGGGTCACCACGCTACAAGTACGCTACATGTATGCGAAACAGGCATTATTACCTGGTCACACATAACATGTATAGTTGCAGGTAACCGGTAACTATATATTTAATGTACCATTTTATTTTGTAGGAGACGTCGCCACACGAAGTTTACACATCACTATATATTAAAGGTATTAGTATACAATATGTGAATGTTAAAATACAGTGTCAAAAGGCGTAAAGAAAATATATTCCCTAACTATAATTATAGCGTTATGTAAAATTTCACGTTCTAACAAATTTTTAAATTATAAATTATCATAACAACTCTATAAGTATGATATTTTAAACCAAAATGTTATCGTTTATAGATGTAGTTGGTTTGCTTTTAGTATTTTGTATTGATGCCTCATTCCATTGTATACCACACTCCACCCCAGTAGAACATACAACCTTTATTTTAATCCAAAATAGAGTTAAAGAAGATTAACACATAACAATTTTTAAATAACAGTTAAAAAACATTTAACGAAACAATTTGAAGATTAATCGATAACAAATACAATTACTTCTTGAATTAGAAAATGAATAACGAAATATAATTCTAATTTGAACATTTTTATAGCAACCATTCACGTAACATATTCACGTTTGATAAAATTCAGATTTTTTTAAGATATCGATTGTTTTGTCATAACAGGGCAACAACAGCAGTGCAGCCAATAAAATTCAAGTATTTTTAGTTTTCCCTTTTGGACTTATTTCAACTATTAAAAACCCAAGCTAAGAAAAATATGCTACGATATAATAAACATACATAAAAATGGAAACGCTAAATAGTCATACTCGTAATAGATTTAATAGTTTCATTTAGTATTACTCTGCCACTTTTTAGGTATTACTCCAGATAGTAAAAAGAACTATTTGAAAATAGTCAAATATATGTTGAGATCAAACTCTTACTGATTTCAAATTTAATATATACAATACATGGATTGGTCACTCTCTGCATAATGCATCTGTAACCAGTTTAAAATTCTTTTAAAATCTCGATAACGACCACGATATTTGTGAACAAAAAAGTTTTTGTATATATACTATAGTTTTGAATATCACTAATTATACATAATAGGCATATCTGCCACAGTACAATTATAGCTCAGTTGTTCAGGACAAATAATATGATCATTAGAATCATTTCTGAAATGGTATAACGATGTCGCCATTATACCACGGGTAGATTACTGAAATTAAAAATGAATCGAGTAAGCAACACTAAACAAGTTTTTTTTATGTTTATATTATATAACCTTCGTTTGGATGGCCAAACGTCTGATTGTGGTACCTCGACCTAAATCCAGTTCATATACTACTTTTCTTTTCAGTTTCAAATATGGATTATTGATAATGGATTTCTTGACTCCTGAAAATAAAATAGCCAATTAAATATAATTATATATTAACAGATTTAATAAAATTTTAAAAATTATACATTTAAATCAATTACAAATCCGTAAAATAAATAATTTACGAGCATTTTTCTGGATAAATTTAGTACATTTTAGGAGTCCAAATTTTGTGAAGGTTCATGAATCCAGTAAATTTAAAGCTAGATAACACAAGCAACGCAACAACTGTTTACCGCAATTTTTTGGTAAATAAATCATGTCAAAATCTGGAATTAAAAACAGATAGCAAAAACATTTATGAGCTATAAATAAAATAATATTTTTAATGAAATTTAGGAATTTCTAATGATGCTTAGGTGGTTTTTTTGAAACCTTAGGAGATTTTTAAAGAATTTTAGGAATATCTGGTAGAAATCTTAAAAAACAGATGGCAAAAAAAATTAATGAGCAATAAATTATTTTTGTAAATGAAATGTAGGAATTTCCTATGATGTTTAGAATGTTTTTCGAAATTTTAAGATATTTTGGAGAATTTTAGTAATTTAAGTAAATTTAGGAGGTCTGCTATTACTGTTATAAACTATTGGACTCATCGTCCAAATTAAATATAATTCTAGACTCCAGCTTAGGTTGGAGGGGGAATTGATACACACTTTTTGAAAGTGGTACCAATTGGTTGAAATGGTCAGTAGTATGTTATCCATTTTGAAGCTATGAAAGTAGTAATATGAAAGTAGACCTAAACGTGATTACAGATATTTGCATAATTTCTATTACATCAAAAAACTTTTAATATAAATTAAATTGAATAAATCAAGCATGCAACTAATTACAAAATACATATCCCAATCATAAAGCTGTATACAATGTATGCTATTAATAATAATATCCATATTATAATATTATGGAACTTTATCACCTACAATATTGAACTAATGATACCAATAAGAAATAGTTAAGTGTATTATTTTATAACTTTTCCTATATTTATTACTCACATTTTAAAAACCAGGGTTAAAACAGTTTAACATTAAACATAGTATGGCATGTGGGGCAAATTGAAACCCTCTTGGTCTTTCTATAAGGGTATAAAAGTGCTACAATATGCAAATATACTTTTAAATTGAAACAATTTACTCAAAAAAGCAATAAAAAATTAGAATTGATATTAAAATATTTTCAAACAACTTCTCAAAAAATATATGTAGGCTAAACATATTAATTGTAGTTATTCAATACTTAATAACTAGATATTTATAGTTTCTTAATATAAATTTAATTTAAATACAGTTTAAAATGGAACAGTAGGCGCGGGAAACCAATTCAGCATGTATCTGTGTGTTTTATTGCTGAGGTTGTAAGAATCTAATAATACAACAAACCGAACGTTCTCAAGTGATTTATCGTAAAATAATATTCACGAACAGTAGTTTAATTAAAATTATCTTAAACAAACAGAGTGTAGTTTTTTAATCACTTATGCCCACATATACGAAATGCTCGCTCGCCATTTTATCTTTAAATCCCGAAGAAAGAACATATTGTGTATCATGTAATATGTGTTAAAGAAAGAAGGCTCCTGGTTAGGTTAAAACATGAAAAATTAAATCGATATGAAATAACGTTTTAATAGCTAAAATTAATAAAAAATATTTTTATAAGAAATTGAGAAATATTGATTGCTAGTGTTTTTTAAAACAAGATTCTTTAATATGCTGAATATATGTTAAGCTCAGTGTTTTTTGGTAAAATTACTTAAAAGTTTGATCAAAGTCAAAATTACAACTATACTGGACTTTGAACAGTGTAATGCGGAATATCATAGTTAGCTAAAATTCAAGATTGTCATTGGAGCCATATCATTTACGTAAATGAAACAGAGCAAATACGTGAAAAACTTAATTAATACAGAGTCAGAATTCTCAAAATTCAAATATTCGCCCATTGTTTGATTTTGGTTTATATAAAAAACGTTATGATGTTTGGCAGGTTTCCATTATTAAATTAACCACGCATTGTTTTTTTCGAATACAATGGCGAAATAGCTGTCAGTTTATTAATGTTTAATTGGAGAGAATTATTGGTACAGTTTATACAAAGCTGCAGTTAGTAGAACTTCTAAATTTTGTTACAAATCCAGCAAACTCTAACTAATACATTTTGTATAAATAATACTATACAATATAATAGCAGGATATTTAGATACAAATAAAATGTCATTATTTTTTCTATTATAACAATCTCAGAAATGCAAAGCCTATATAATATGGAATAGCAGCCGTTGATATGAAAATTGATATGCACGGTATACTTTCCGATGTAAATGTTTATAGGCTTAGTCAAGTTAACTATAGTAAAGAAACAGAGTTATGTACAAAGTTGCGCGATTAGTTTTGTTAAACTGGAGAATCTGACAGCTTATATTTATTGTACATAGACAATCAGATTAATTAGCCAGAAATAATATGAAGTGGATACTGTTTCCGAAGAAAGTGTTTGTTTTTTACTTTAACACCAAATTGTGAGAAAATCAACATCGGCGTATGAGGCTGACTACAGTCATGTGAACTGCAGCAGAGTATACATAGCATGGTGGAGTGGAGTGTCATGTTTTATGGTTTCTGTACCTTAATATTATAGTCAAATGTTCAAAATAAAGTTAGCAGATATAAAATATGAAATAAACTTTCATTGATTGATTGAAATAAACAAGTATTGCATCATATTATTTCATTTCACAATTTACTGTCGCAACGAATTGGAATGGTATATTATATGTTAATTATAATTCCATATTAATATTTACATTCAGATATTAATTACTCTGCATATATGTAACGTTAGATATGTATTTCATAAATACAGAAAGCCTATCTATCTGAATTATAGTTGATTATCTAGATTTACGTTATCTATCTAAACACTAATTTATTATTATTCCGATCAAAATTTCTGCCTTTATCAAATTTGTTTAAAAAATGTTTGACACAATAAATTTATATTTTATCTAAAAATAACCAGTTATTATTTAAATATAACAGATTATATATAGGTGCTTTTATTATCTGTATTGCGTAAATGTTGCATTGAATTTATCTGTTCATGTATGTTCGCCAAAGTCAGTTAATCAGTATAAGCTGACTTTCTTGTAATGTACAGAGAGAGACTGATAAGTTACCCTCAAATGATTGTAGCGAGACAATTTAATAACACATTCATCAAATTTGAATTAACAACAAAGCGATATTTTGAACAGTTTGTTAAATCAGCTGTCACCAAAAAAGCAAACACAATATTTGAAAAAAACTTGATATTCAGTTTATGTGTAGACTGATGCCATGGAGGGTAGAAATGAAAACACACTAAAACTATACAAATAGACTACAATTTTAATCATTTTTCAATGAGAGAATTGTGGCACACTGCTCACTTCAACACAATCATAAATAGTAGAAAACTTTTAAAAAATCAGAAAATTAACAAATTGCGAATATTAGACATATTTCAACAACAATAATATAAACATTTGACTGGATGAGTTGATTATTAAAGCTAATAAATACCAAACTCCATAGATAGATTAGATGACAAATGTAACCGAAAGAATAAAAATGAAATACATGTTTACACAATTATAATATGCAATGCCACACACATCTTAAAAACAATTCTAAAACTATACTGCCAGGGAATACAGCAAGCCAATATTTAAAATATGAACGGAAACAATTTTAATTTAAAAAAATCATGTCCCAAAAAATTAATTAAATATATTATATATATTATATATTGTAAACATTCACTTTATCATAGAAATAATAAAATCAAAAGATTATCAAAAAATATGATGATGAATTCAATTATCTTATTTTAATGTAAAGACATGGTGTGTGCCGTTATCATGGCATACATAAATAACTACATTTACGAACGTAACGGTTGATGAGAATGATAACAACAGGATTGTATAGTTTAGTTGATGCAATATAAATATTCGACATAAGCATTACAAAAGAGAAACTGTGACATTATTAAATTATTGCACATTTTTAGGAGTAATAATTGATATAATTTTTGTTTAGTTTAATTTTGATATACAGTACTTAGGCCCTATATACAGGGTTGGTACAAGATCTCAGTGAGGTCCTCTTGTAAGGACCTAAAAATTCTATAAAAACATGTTTGCACAACATTGCCTGATGAAACACAATTGAATAATGTGATTTTTATTTTTTTTAATAATATGCTTCCAGTTTACTATTACGTATAAAATTCCTATTATGTAATGATTTGATTTATAGTGATAAATATACATACAATATGAATGTCATTTTGAGTATAGAAAATGGTTTTATAAAAATAGGCCTATTTCACATGGGAAGTGTACCTTTAGTTTTACACATACTATACGTGAACATTTTTGTACCCATCGTAGCTACTCAAAACAAGTTTCAGTAAAAAGGTGAATGTCATGTCATCATCTTGTCTTTTATTTCACGTTTCACAGCTTCAAGGCCACTTGTTCCTTGCCTGGAAGAATCACAAACAGCTTTCAGTATGATATGTATAGTTAGACTATTTAATCAGATAAATGCAATTTTTTGAGATTTGCCTTTAAAAAAAGTACCTTTTTAAGGACCAAGTCAAAAAATGACATTTAAGGACCTTTATGGACCTGGAGCAACCCTGTGTAAATATAGTTAGCAACAATCACAGTTCTGGAAGAACTAGACCAAATAAGTGTCCAACGGTTCAATCAGTTAAGTTCAACTAACATTAACACTAAAAAATATAATTCAATCAAAAAGTCTTTTGTACTTTAGCATCTATTTTTTATGCATTAATAGTAGAACACGTAACAACACAACTCAGCATATCCCACAAAGATGTGTGGATTCAACAACAGATGGCATAGAATTTAGCTGATTTCACATCAATACTATAACAGTGAACAATTATATAAATAAAAGAGTCAGAAATGGTAAAAAAAAAATGTTTACGGATCGGCGTTTTTTAAAAAGTGATAGAAATATTTATAGTCAGAGGATACATATATATCTCCATTTAGAGAAAAAGTTAAAAGAAATCTCAATCTTAAGAAATAAATATCCCGCGGGAAATGCAGTTAAATGTGTGCAATGTAGAATGAAATTTTTATTCATAACCCCGACAACCCGGAGGTCGTCAATTCTAAAACAAAATTTCTAAGAGCATATCGGTAAGCACGAATTTGGAACACTTATTTTCTTACTTCAGCTATTATAAATGCAAATTTTAAACCTTAACCCCCCCCCCACACCGCTTTATATAGTTTACCGTCTGCTATCTATACATTCTTTGGACTGTGAACGGCGATAAAGCTGAACATTTACGATGTTATTTTTTGTTTTATTTTGCGCTTTTGAATTTGATTCTCACTCCCAACATGGAGTCAGGGCACAATACATACTATTAAGAGAGAATATTATATACAACGAACGGCGGCGGCGGTGAGAGAATAGGGAGGAGGTTGAGGGGGACGCGACAGAGAGACGAAGTTGTTTAATTCAAGATAAGACAGCAAATCGGTTTAAATAAGCAACCGATTGACTGGTTCTTACCGGCCATACACCACAATGTTCAACATTCCAAATTGAGAGAAAGGCGATCCTCTCCCCCATACTTTTAACAGTGTCGAGTCATGGCATTGGCTTGACATTTCTTCCTCCTCTCTACTTCTTATTATTATAGCCCGGGCATGATGTGTGTGCTTCGGCGGAAAAGACTGAGAAGAACATAAATTCAAAGAATATAATTTGACTTGTTGTAAGATGAAGACAGGGGGAAGTGTTGTTGTTGTGTTTTGCAAAAGACTGGACGCTGGAGGGGATAAAACTGAGAAAAAGATCGAAAAATGCAGAACAGGGGAGGCTAAGAAAAGAGCATCATCTATATGACCAATATTAAAATATTTTCATAACTTGCTCTCATCTTGTGTCCAGTTGACTCCTCTTCCTACAAATAACAAACAAGACATCTCTCACCCCCCGTTAGATTTTCTAATTCACTGGCACAACAGTTCTAAAGCAGAGAATCGGTCAAAGAAGCAGCAACTATGTCGCCGCCGCTTCTCCCTAACTTTTTTTTACAATTCCTCAAAGAAGGGGAGTTCCTTAAGCGCTGCAGTGGCTCCGGTGAAAACCTTGTTTCACGCGCAGTAGCCAAGAGCTGACGCGTCCCATACAGTCGTTCTAATAGCTTCAATTTTCTGTGGCCAAACGACCTAATTAAACAGCCTAAAGTTTATTATCTATCGGCACTGCTCACTCGCATTTCTCATCAGTACCCGGGTAGCGCCTAAAGGCGCTTTTGATTACTTTTTATAAAACTTGAAATTCAGTTTTGCCACAAATTATGACGATAATAAATCTCTCTCTCTACTCTCAGTTAGTAGTTTATATATAGACACACTTTTTGACAGTTTGTCTCAGTTTATTGTTTTTCTTCATCACCGGGTTAAGTTTATTGGAGATTCGGTTTTGCTGTAGCCATATAGCACCTATCAGTCATACTCGTGAGCAACTGTCTGTGAGAGGAAGCTTGAGTGCATCAGTCAGGAGTAAAAAAAAGTTTAAAATAAAAGTTAGTGTGTTGGTGTCAATAATAAAAACATAAATCAAATTGAAAGTTGCATCAAAAAAGGATACATGAGTTAACTTGTGATCAAATTCGTCGTCAATCAAACTACTTTCATTGAGTAAATTACAAAATTTACATTTTATGTGAAAAGGAAGCCGTAAATTACCCCACGGACGGCTACAAATGTCGTTCTATTATTTAAAAAATATCTTATATAGCAAAGATTACATACAATACATACAATTTTCCGTTTAACCTAACCTTAATCAAATACAGTGTTTAAAGTGACGGGAAAATATTTTGTAATATACACCAAAGAAAATAATATGTTTAGAATTGAGATTTTTTAAGGAATTTTTTTATATATCATAATATAAACCATATACTTCTCTATTAATATATAATCCACGCTGATAAATAATATACATACATTTCGCATCACTATAGTTGCTAAAAGTCACTGTTTCAAAAATATTCAATACATCTTTAAAGAACACCTTTAGAACAATTTGATCACTTGATTTACAAAAATCTATTTTTAATCATTAAATTCAATTTTTGCGCACATATTCTAAAACAAATGAGGCCATTAATCTAAACATAGAATAGAGTCTACATACTATACATATAGCAATTAATAAATAATTGTTACGTATAGTTTGTAAATAATCTTCTCATGATCATGAAACACAATTTTACCAATTATTATTATACACATATTATTCGACATTTTATGTCATTATATCATTTCGATATATATGATGATGGATTATTAATATTTAAACAGATACCATTTAAAAAAAGCTAAATGCTTGTAAAAAGTATTTTAAAATCATATAAATATTTAATTAATGAAAAATTAAATATTTATTTATTTAATTAAAATTAACATTTAATTAACTAAAAATAATATAAATAAATATAATTTATTTAATTAAAAATAACATCAATAAACACACTAATAAATTGCAGTTATTTGTTATAAATTGCTCATATTTGCAATAAATTGCAGTTATTTGCTATAAATTGCACGTATTTGCTATAAATTGTATTTCTTTGCTATAAATTGCACGTATTTGTTATAAATTGCACTTATTTGCTATAAATTGCACATATTTGATATAAAGCGCACATATTTGCTATAAATTGCATTTATTTTCTATAAATTGCACATATTTTATATAAATCGCACATATTTGCTATAAATTGCACGTATTTGCAATAAATTGCACTTATTTAATATAAATTGCACGTATTTGCTATAAATTGCATTTCTTTGCTATAAATTACACGTATTTGTAATAAATTGCACTTATTTGCTATAAATTGAACATATTTGATATAAATTGCTCATATTTGCAATAAATTCCACTTATTTGCTATAAATTGCACATATTTTATATAAATCGAACATATTTGGTATAAATTGCACGTATTTGCAATAAATTCCACTTACTTGCTATAAATTGCACGTTTTTGTTATAAATTGCACTTATTCACTATAAATTGGACTTATTTGCTATAAATTGCACATATTTGCTATAAATAGCACATATTTGCTATAAATTGCACTTATTTGCTATAAATTGCTCGTATTTGCAATAGATTCCACTTATTTGCTATAAATTGCACATATTTGATATAAATCGCACATATTTGCTATAAATTGCACATATTTGATATTAACATATTTGGTATAAATCGCACTTATTTGCTATAAATTACACTTATTTGCTATAAATTGCACATATTTGATATAAATCGCACATATATGCTATAAATTGCACGTATTTGCTATAAATTGAACGTATTGGCTATAAATTGAGCACATTTGATATAAATTGCACGTATTTGCTATAAATTGCAACAAATAGCAATAAATTGCACCTTATTCAATCTGAACGGGTGTGAATATAGGATTTAGGCTATTTTGCGGTAAATTATATATTATGGTTCCTAAAATACACAAATAACAGCTAAACTATTACAGGCATAACTTTTCAAAACACATTTATCTGGTAAATTATGAAGATTTTTTTAATTAATCAAATATGTAGTTTTGAAAATAATTAATAACAAATTGTTCCACTAGAACAGTGCTTTTTTTGTTCCATATATATAATAAACAATATATCTATTTCTGCCTTTTTGGACACATTTAGAAGGACAGTTTCTAAAAGTGAGCGAAACTATCCTTTTGGTCTACATAAACATATTTCTACTATATAAAGTCACATGTGAATAGAATATATTACACAAAAACTTAACTCGATCACCCAAATTAATGTTTTAGGGAGGCCGGGGTGAGGTTGACTCTATATATATAGCCTATTCCCCACATTGTTGAACATTGATGTAATATTATACGTCATAATGTGTCGCTAAAGTATTTTATTATAATGAACATTTTAATAGTAAAAAGCAGTACTGAGCACCCGTATGAAATTGCTGTCTTACTTCGTTTCACTTCGAAGTCTCAATACGACACCTTTTGACCCTAGTTACTAAATATTTGACCATATTTAGATCAAGTTTAAATTTGCTCTATACTCTCTTTATATAATAATACGAACCTTTACATAATACATCCAATAAAATATTTAGTGACAAACAGATATTTATAGCGCAAATAAAAATGTATGGAAATGTGACGATAAAAAGCTACTTTTATTACTATACCAAGTTAAAAACAAACATTCATTATTCAAACAAAAAAACACTGAACTTAGCCTTAAGTTAAAATAAATTTACAGTTAGCTATAATTAATATGAGCAATATGATGATGACGGGTTTACTATTGGTAACAACAACGCTATCTCATTAAGTATTATAACTTTACTGTATAATAACTAATTTGTGTAAAAATGAAGTATATGACACAAGACATATGAGACGGAGGAGATGTATAGAATACTTCTAACATTGAACAGTCATATATTGCGATATAAGAAAAAGCTATAGACATGAAACAAAGAATATAAACTCAGGTCATTTCAATTATTAAACTTTTATCTCATACAAACCATATGGTTCTCAGTTTCAATAAAGTTTACGGATTGATATAAAATATATTTTGCGCTTGCTCCGCGGAATTCATATCATCTCGAAATTAGAACTATAAAAGATATATTCCAAAACAACGAGTTTACCAGTCGAACCGTGTATAGGGTAACTGGTAGAGAAAAAACGAACTAATTAAATACTAAAAATTTAATTACCCAAATAAGTGAACCGCAGTTACTGGAATATTAGATGAGATTTCGCTGTTATTAAAAATAATGATCACCCAAAAAATTATTGCATCGGAATATTGACTTACACAAATTAAACAAGGCATTAAAATGGCATTTAACCGTAATGAGTTTGTTATATAATAAATAAGAATACGAGACCGATTCTAATAACATTCTAAACTACAACTATATTAAAACAATTCTATATATACTTCTTACATTAAAAGACCCTAGTTTTTAATATATAAGGGTTTAGTTCAGCTATATAATAGAAAATAAAACCAAACAGGAAGGAAATATAACCTTATAAATAAAGGTATATAATTTAAAATGAAGCTTTATTTTTACGCCACATCAAGTTGTTCACCAAAAAACTGCATCACAGAAGTATAGTAAAAACCAAAGAGTCAATTTCAGTGAATTTTTCACAAAGTTTCACCAAGCTGTAGTTGTCTCATGATAATAAATGACCTAATCATTGAAATCAACACCTTTTTAGTTTTCTCTAATGCTCTTCAAACTCAATTGAAACAAAGCGGTAACAACACACAAACAAGTCTCCTGACAACTCCCAAAACCCACTCAAGGAGAACAGGCGATTCGAGCAATGGATGTGCTCGAAACGCGCAACGATTCAAGCGTAAAACAGACTCAAGAGTCAAAAAAGCAGGAGTAAAATTCGAACAGACGACCGCAGGCAAGAAATCACTTAAGGCGACATAAATAAACTGAACTTCTTAGAACAAGAAATTCGGATTGTTTGTCACACAACATACAACAAGGCCGGGGGCAGATAGGTTTTTCAATGTTATCAATTTATCGTAATGCTTTAAGTAAGGTAGGAGAGGCAAGTAAACACAACATGTGCCATTGAAGGGAAGAAAACAGGGCGAGTAAAAGAAAGGGTGGGAGTGGGGGGGGGGGGGGGGGTTTTTAAAAAATAAATTTAAAAA
>JAUZND010085198.1:0-15666 GCA_034780555.1 Coelogynopora nodosa | reverse complement strand
ATTTTAAGGTGTCAAATTTTAGTTAAAATTAAAAGTTTAATAATTATCATATTATTTATCTGATTTTAAATATAAAAACATTAAAAAATAAAGTGATTTTTTCTTCAATTTTTGTTAAAACTTCATCAACGAGAATTAATTAATAATATTTTCGTAATTTTAATAAGTTTTTTAATAACAAAACAAAAATTAACAATTACGAATTATAGTGATTTAACGAATTCTAGATCATTACACTATAATATTTACTTTTGACTTAACAATGATTTTAAAGCATTGTTTGAAATTACGTCTTTTTTAATTACGACTAAATATTGTATTAAACATCTTTTAAATATAACTAATTCAATGCAAATTTATTATCTTATATCCGATTTTTATCACACGGCTAATATATATATATACGACAATACAAATATTTTTCTTAAATACTAATTAATTCAATTTTTCCAATACTATTTTTTGCATTAAAATAATTGCTTGCGATTAGGCCTACATTGTGTGCGACAATGTCCTTTTTGTGACTTTTCAATACCTCCACGAGACGAATATTTTATAAAAAGTTATTTCTTAATAATGTTAAGAAAACTATTAAATTTTAATACAAACTAGTCAGTGGGAAATTGGAAGACAACATTTTATTGCTTGAAGCGACAAAAACCTTCACTTTTGACTACCAAACAAAGAGAATAATATTAAAGTTTTGAACTCAGTTATAGTTAAATTAATTTAAAAGTATAGAAAGTAACCAAAATAATTTCAAACGTGGTCATTTTTGGTCAAACATTTATATAATATTATATTCCAAATAAAAAACGTTTTGATTGCCTCAGCAGAGGGAGGTTGCTTTTATTATTTTTATTAAGTTAACCCTTCGTACATGGAGGGGGTTATGCCTATTTTTTTTTCAAAAAAATTAAGCTTTTGATTGAACTATAAAACGTATGACCCTGATTTGTTTACTCAGTGGCTAATTTCAGCTTTAACGGATGATAGGAAGTTTAGTTTTCCAGGAAGGGTAAAATACCCCCACCCCCCTCCACGTAGCAAACCCTACAAAGTATGTCTACGTACGAAGCTTCGAATGGCTTCCATTTTGCGAAACAGCTATATAGTCGAGTTTGTTATATAGTATTCTTAAATCTGCTTAAATGTTTTCACAATTTTGAAGATATGAAGAAATGCAGGAACCAGAAACTGTATTTTAGTACGAGAAAATTTATTATCATCTGATGTGCAGTTATACTGTAGTTTAATTGAAGTAAAATTTCAATTGATAAGCTCAAGATTATATTCAAATAATATTTTTCAAAAAGAAGTTATGTAGAAATAAATAACGTCATAAATTTTTATATTAAAACATTTAAGCAATAACAAAATATATATATTACAGTATAGTTATTATTGAATAATTAAATATGATAAACATTAAAGATATAATTAAAATTAACAATGTTACGCCATATATGGAATAAGTGGTAGTTCAGTATGTATCTAAAGAGTAGCAAATTATACATTATTTTTGTCATAAATAACAAAACATGAAAGGCAAATATCTATTAAAATTACAAATAAATAACAATGTTTATAAATAAATACCATTTAATCAGGAAATAATGTTCATATAGGACAGCGTGATAGATGTGTAATATTTTAAATATGCACTTTGTGAAGTCAAATAAATATTTTTAATTGATTATATAAATAAATTTACAACATAATACATTAATGATAACTTGACAAAGTCAGCAATGTTTCGTTATGTAAGAATAATAGTCAGTCAGATAAAAAGGGAACAATTTCACAAAAAGTATTAATTAGGTTTTCAGAAAAGTTTTGAACATTATGGAATATAAGTATTAATATAGACATATATTATAAATAATTAAAAAAAGACATGAAACTTCTACTTATAACGTCTTACAGATACAGAAATTTTACTAAACATCTGACATTGTATTTATATGTTCCAAGTATTCTTTGATGTCACCGATAAATTTAGCAGACTGACATGATTAATAACAGCATTCATAGTTGAAAACTCCACATAGTAAACAAATGTAGACAAAAATAGTATAATAAACATTTGACGACTAAACTGTTAGCTTTTCTAATAATCAAAAAATTGCATTTTGTTTTTTAAATAATAGATATTAAGAAGTTATATAATAAGTACAAAGATACTATTGTCAAAGATTTAGCTAGAACATCAATGTTGATGTAAGGTACAATAACTTCAACATTACTGAAATGATCTTTATTTTTTAAATAATTAATGCACTAAACATTTGTGCACGAAGCATTGCATTAATATGATTATCAATGATGACCGCATACGGAAAAAAGAAGGAGCATATTTTAAAGTTAGGACATTTTAGAAGATAATGGACGAACCATTTACTATGAATGATTTCATCTAATTGAATTAATATCATGACCATACAGCTCCAAACATATGAATCTAAGCTCTAATGAATCAATTACCATCAAGACTACAGCTAAAATTTTGTAACAGAACTTATATAATTAGCACAGGGCAGATCATATTATAGAGAAATTGTGGTTAACTCAAACAGATGCAAAAATCATTTGAGAATACGTAAAGGTTTTAATGATTTAAGAAGTATTAACTGCATTATCGAATATCCTATCATAATAAGTGTGGAGTAGAGATCTTACTACAGGACATGGGTGACACAAAAAAATAGCACTGACAAAGTAACTATTAGAATATATCGATAAATAGGATATTTGGCCTCACCATAATAGTGCATGCTATATAAGTCTTAGGGGTCTATAAAAATGTACTTCGAATAATAACAGCAAGCAAAAATTGACAGGTGTGAAGGAATACTGGCATGGGGAACCAGACCAGGATACTTTAGAATCGCAAAAAAGCATTACCACTGATTTTCCATGCTTACCACATGGTGAATGTCTATATACAGTAATTGGTTTGAATAATTACTTAAGTAACACTAAATATTCAAACTAAAAGATTAAGATGCCAAATTAGATACTGAAATATTATCGAGAAGCCTTTCAAATTAACCCACAAACTGTCTTCCAACTTCCAACGAGTATTGCAAAAAGGCGGATGATATGTAAGCTGTCATCAAATATTGACTAATTTGTTATCCAATCGCACAATTTTAATTTTCCAAGTATTTTTGGAACCGCACCAATCTTAGCTGATGCCATATCGACGATGTTTACACCAGAGTATCATGTTCCAATTAATTTCACAGATACAAGTAACAAGATTCAAATGTATCTAATCAGAATATACATTCCTTTCCATAGAAAAGTTATTATGCATTAGCGACGAATTAGCAGACAAATGGATAAAAAACATTCACTGACGATTATGTATCTGTCAATAAGAATCTAAATGTTACTGAAAAATTTAACAAACTGAAACGTATCGTATGTTAATCCATTGCTGACAATGTTTGATACATTGATGTTGCAATAGTTATGATAATCGGTAGTTTGATTATTCGTAAGAATGTGACGTAATCTGGGAATGTTTAAGGTTTTAATTTAATAATTATATAGTTATAAGTCTAAAAACCTTAGAATTTGAGTTATAAAAAACTATATCATGCAAATAATAATGACCAATTTCAGAAAGTTCATAGCTGAATTTCAAAGCTATTTTGTATAATTTTTAGTGGATATAATTTTCTGTTAACTATTTATTTTGATACAGAACACATTCAGCACGAAATCACTGAAAATTTTAACAAAACAATATTTCATAGTTAAATACAAAAATTACAAGACTAGATAAAAAAAGTGTGAATATAGTAAATATTAAATCATATCAGTATATAATAAGACTTGCATTAAAAATTACTATAAATGGTTTTGGTACAGTTTTAACAAAATGACGTGTTCGATTATGAAACTCTTGATGAAACGATTATGTAACTGTTTTAAAAAATAGTTTTTCCTGCTTCAAAACCCTTTTAACATTTTAGTCATGGAAAAATATCCCAGCTGTGATCATACTGTTAAAATATTTAAATAATTTTGAAAAAATGATAGGATAACAAATTGTTTCAAATAAACACAAAGCAACATTATATATTACGTATCGGTATGTTGTAAAATATTGGCGCATTAAAAAAGGTACTGATTTAATATTTGTATTATATTATATGGAATATTTTATATATTAATGTATTGAATTTGTATTATATTAATTATTATAAGGAATAATAGTGTATTAGTTGTATGCACAATAAATATTTAAAATTCAAGTTTGAATGTATAATATTATTTATAGTAATAAGTGTAAATTACCAAAATAATTAGACCTGACTTTCACACACTATGCTAGAAACAAAATGTTAAAAAAAAACAATATCATCATGAAAACTGTCTATTGATTATCAACTTCAGAATTTGCATCAGTAGGAGGTATGAACTCGAGAGCGAGTTTGATACAATCATCTCGTACAAAGCAAGTCTTAAAATCCCTCAGTACTCCATAAACGTCATCAAGCAAAGCGAAATTGAAAGCCCAGTCAGTCACACCAGGGCGGGAAAATGTGTTTTGACGTATCTTTATTATTGAACTTTTAGAATTGTCCCAATCAACCAAAGTGATTCGATAACGACGAATAATAGGCCATTTTTTTCTCTCATTTGTATCATTTTTAGACGTTACCAAACCAGCACAAATAAACTTATTCCATGACCACGTGTTACGGCCCCCATTAGGTTGAACTGCCAGACGAAAAGAATATCCATCTAAGTCGAAATATTCATTCTCGCTGGTGACTTGTAATTTTGGCGCTCGTAGAGCTTCAGAAAAGAGGTGGCTTATACCGCTAATAATCCAACAATTGATTTGCGGCATGACATATCGGTTTAAATCGTTGCCTTCTGCTCCTCGAACCTGTGGGGGAGGCTTATAATCTTTTCTAGCTGGTGGCGGCGGCTTCCGCTCTCCTCGATACGGGACTAAAGGAGTAGACCTTGCTGGACTGTGATTTGTTGCACCTTAAATAAGAAACAAAATAGATGTACATGGTTAGAACTTTAAAAGTGCTAACTTGACTATAAGGCAGACTGTATACTATTTTGTCTCATATCTGAATTAAAAAATATATGCAGAGTAAATAATGAATTTTGGAAACAAATTTATTTAAAAAGATCTTTCGCATCTATAGTATTTCTCAGTTTATAATATTTATATAAAATGAGTAATACAGTAACGGCAAAAGAATATAATAGTTTAGTTAAATTCATTAATTTGAGTGCTAATTATAAAGTATAATTAGCTGTAATTCAAAAGAATTCTATTTATTAGGCACTTTTAAGTTTTCAGTATTCACAGAAACATTAAAAAAATTAGTAACGTAGTTTAAATGTCGATAATATTTGTCTAATGTTAAAGGGATATTATCGTTACCAAGGCTTCATTAAACATTTCACATAATAAATAATTGAATTAGCGATAAATGTGATAATATAACTTTAATTTAAGAAAAAGTTACACTTTTTAGTTTTTGAATATTAAATTAATTATTCGAATTACTCTTCAAATTTCTGTGCTTATGATACTGTTGACGTCCATAACCGTATGGCAGCTTATATGCTATTTATGAGTAGTCATAATAAGAAGACTCCTAATTCTACATTATTTTTTCCGCCTAAATAGTGAATGAATCAATGCAATATATGATGGCATAGTGTGCTAATTATTTAGTGTGACCATCTGTTCCCGCTACTGACACTCTTTTCTTCCCACTCACATGTACTGTTATATATTATGAACGATGTATACCGATGTACTATTCGTATGGCTTTTTATTGCAATTTTAGAAATATTTGTTTATAGTTTCATAATTTGTAGAACTTATATATATGTTGAGATCAGTACAGTATATTATAGCATTTAATGTAGGGGGTTTCCAAAAGTTTGAAAGAGAATAACAACAATAATATATATTATAGAATTTCTAAATTTAAACGTAGTATATACAAATAATCGTTTTATTTTAATATATATAGGTAATACACAATTTATAATATACGTTAAATACAGAAATGAATATAGATCACATTCAAACATTTAAGTTAATGAAATTTATATATTTTGTTATAACATAAATTATATAATAGGTAGAATAAACAGAATAAATCTTAATCATATTATCAAAAACATACTTCATAGAAATGATATTAAATATTAATAAAATAATTAATAAATTGTTATAATGACAGATATAATTTTAACTTTAATAATTGATATCCGTATACTAATAAACTTCGATATCCTACAATCTCTAAACTCTTAAAGTTGAATGCCATAAAATCCTGTTTAATTAGTTCAGATTATCGCTTGGAGAACTTTCTTCAGATGCTAGTGATTTGGACTTGGGACGAAAAAGCGTATCAAATCCAGAATATGTAACTTGACAATTGGATAACTACTAATACCATCGAAGAGTTGACCTCTCTCATCTCAGGATATAACATGATTAGTTAGAAGTTCAAGTAAGATGCGTCCTTCAGCATGATAGTATTTTGGAAACGCATTTATTGCAAGTAGTATGGTCTGCTTACGCTCTCTTGTCGAATTTGGTTGTGGTGATTGTGTTTCAGGCGGTATCCCCATCAGAGGAGCCGAAGCTACCGCAGATACAAGGCCACAGCCATGGGGTCCTTCGCCAAATACGGAAAAGGAAGGCCTCCCCATCCGAAATACTTGCAAACTCAGGCCAAGGTGCGCCGATGCTAAAGCCAATGCTCCAGAGTCTACTCCTCCTCCGCATCGCAATGAGGATATGTAAAAGGCACCTCCGCGTCCATGCGAGCTTGGTACGCTGCTAACACACGGTAATGCCAACTCCGAAGTTGAACGATTATCGTCTCAGTGCGCCAGGGTAAGCCCCGGGTTGACACAATAGTCAGATTTTCATCTGATCCACTCGTAACGACCGCTGTATTACTCCCGCGCCGCACACCACTTTTAGCCGATCCATCCGTATAAACGCTGAAGTCAAACTGTCCAAGGGAACGAATAGTGTCCAATGCGTATTCCAAAAGAACAGCTTCAGAATCACTACAACAGCTGCCCCCCTCAAAGAGATATTGACACTCCACCCTTTGTTCTGCCACTGCCACGGGCCGTAGTGACAGGGGGAACACAAGGCGTCGTTAGGCTACTAACCCAATACTGTCGCAGGTTTCATTAGCCATCTTGCGAAAGCTACTGCGGGATTCGAGCTCGCGATCCTTAAAGACTTCACCAGTGCTGTGGCCTTTTCACGACGAACAACGGTATGGAACGAAAAGAAACCAGCCTGGCGATTGCGTTGTTGAATATGGTTGAGGAGATATGACTTCTTGTCGCCTGTCTTCTTGCTTTTGTCTACACCTGGCTTCCAGTAAATCATAAACAAGAATTTTAAGTGATTTATCTGGAGGTAGATCTTTCCTAAAGAATTAGTCATCCTCCTCCTTATAATTCAGAGCCTGTTATTTCAAAGCCCCAAATTTAGCTTTACTTATAAGAATCATTCGTGCAAAAGGGAACTCGTTCATTTTAGTCATATTGGCAGCCTTGCGTCGCCCATCTGCCAGTTTATACTGTTTGCTAGCTTGTTCCGATGTCAGGTGTACATAGTGTGGCTCATTGGGAAGAATTTAACTTCTCACTCGTAAATAATCAGATGTGATCTGATTTAGATCGTGCACAATATCCTTGAAAACAGAGGTAAGAATTTTCGGTTATCCTGACTATTTGTTTTCTGACCGACAAATTTTGTCGACCCAGCTGACTGATTTGGCTGACATCTCTCGGATTTTTAAACATGACCAGATACTTGGGTATTTAGTGATCGAGTCCGTGCCTCCTTTCCCGTCAGAAACAAATTTTTAGTAATATTAATGGCGAAGCAGGGTTGGTGATAAACCATTTTTGTAAACAAAGTGTTTTCCCCTACTACATCAAATCTCAAGTACAACTCAATCATTGGTTCTAAAATATCAAACGTCTACCTGGGCTCAGTGAAGAATGAATATGGCGATTGCTCAAAAGGCATTGCTGTGCGAATAGCCATGGCGAAAGGAAGAATGATTGATCTCATTGATGTCTGGAAAGACCGCAGTCTCCCTAACACCCTTAAAATCAAACTGGTTAATACTTTAATCTGGCTAGTTCTCACGTACGGTAGCGAAGCCTGGACTCTGAAAAAAAAGACATGAAAAAGATAGACTCCATGGAAATGTGGTTTTGGAAACGCATGCTTCATGTCAGCTGGAGCGAGAAAAGAACAAATATCAAAATCCTCAAAGAACTGAAAACTAAGAAAAGACTTCTGATTTACATCCAAAAAAGTAAACTTGGCTATTTTGGACACATGTACTGCAGTAAATCTCAAATAACGAAAACAGTAGTTTAAGGGAACACCGAAGGAACACGCAATCAAGGAAGACCAAGAACCCAATATGCTGACAACATTCGAGAATGGACAGGAAAACCACTTAGCTGGTGGTCTCATGCTGCAAACGACCGCAAACGTTGGCGCTGTTGTCTATCAAGCAAAAGAGACGGCCTACAATCATGTATGACCATACCGAAGAAGAAGAAGACGAATGTCATTACTGTTGAGTTTAAAAAATCAGAATCAACCAAGAAAGATTACTGTAAATTATAAACTTGTTTCCTTTGTGGGGAGTCAAAAGCGAAGATGTCAAGACATTTCCAGCAAGATTAGCGAAGATCCTTAAGTGGCAAAAGCCTTGGCACTAAATCTGGGAATAGAATAAGGAGGGCTTTACTAATAAAACTTTTAAATCTGGGGAACTTTTATAACAACATTAATGTATTAAGAACAAGATCAGGCATATTGCATGTTACCCGTCGACCGAGAAATGAAAGTGATTACAAAAAGAACACTCCATGTCCCCACTGCTACGGATTTCATGTTTTCTACCGATATCTGGCATCATTGCTATTCCTGTCAACTCAAAGACAATGAAGCGGCAAACAGTACAAATGCCCTACGTATGTCTAGACTGTTGCTTTCTTCGTCCATCGAAAAATCAGTGCAGTCCTGATGTCGTCAATGCCCTGGCATCATTTAAATTTGACAAAAATCGGGGCGGTAATCCGAGGAGATGACATTTTGAAGTCCTATTTATCATGCCTTCTTCTAAGAGATAATTATGTGTAATGGAATTTCATCTAAACTTCGTCTGAGTGCGAAGCTGCTTATAACAGCATGGGAAATAAGCAACACAGACTACATAACTGTACTGGATCTAATTCACGCCAAAAATGTGGGATTTATTAATATCCACTGTACAAAACAAATATATTGTTTTAATGTGAAAGAGACCTAAGATCTAAAGTCCCAGTGTGTGCATAAAGGCAGGCTACAGTATTAAGGCATTGATCGCTGTCGTAAAAAGGAAGGGCAGTAAGAGATGGTTTACTAAGTAATGCCACAAAATTATCAGAATTGTACAGTATCGAGTGGTCACCTTTAACCGCTCGAGTTTTAGCGTATCTGAAGGAAAGGAAGGATTCGATACCCGAAAAACTACCCACTGCCGAAGATATGACTAAATTGAAAGTTAATATTGCGAAAAACGAATTGATTTTATAATATCGGAGTTTAAAAGGAGATCCTCGGACGCTAGATATTGGAGCGAACTATGCAAACTCATTTTGTGTAGACTTGTTGGTGTAAATGGGAGAAGAGGAGCAGAGTCCTCAAAAGTAATAGTTGACATTTGAGCGAAAGGAAAAAATGGAGCCTGGCTACAAAGAATAATTTAAGAATTATTATTATTATATACTATGTTCCCAAAAAGCAACGAAAAGTGCCGTTGTTGGTTACGCCACTTTTAGCGCGCGGGATTGATACGCTTATTTGCAATCAATGTCGTTTTTAGATTAGTAATACGAATCTGTTGTTTTTGCAAGAACAAACTCAATTGGAGCGTTACGGGATGGGACAGGTTAAGAGACATTGCAAATATCGCTGATCCTCAAGAACCAAAATTAATAACTGCCAATAAGTTTCGTAAACACGTTGGGACCTCGCTTTAACTCTTGGATATGAGCGAAGCCGAGATTAGATGGTTTACAAATCATTTGGGGCACAGTCTGAACATTCACAAGAAGCATTAGAGGCTTTCTGACCGCACTGTTGAAATTACGAAAGTGGCTAAAATTTTAATGGCTACAGAAGAGGGGACGCTTAAGACAAGCATCAGGAACAAAAAGGAAAGCGATATAAAAATTGCAGGCGAGTCTTGCGATTACTGAAGATCATTTGACTTCGTCTGACTAAGTAATATTTTTAAATGTCTGGTATTAAATTTACTCTTTACTATGTAGATCCATTTCCGAAGCAAAAAAGGAGAAAGGTGATTATTTTTAATTAGCCGATGTGAATTGTTTCATATTGGAAGTTTGTTTTGTATTTGTGTTATCGTTATAGATTGTTTTATATATGTGTTATCGTAGCAGTTTGTTTTATATTGTTCTGTTTAGCCATATATCGATCCATTAATTATTTGCTATTTTATGGAATGCTGTATGTAAAATTCAAATTTGGTCTTAACACGTTATGTTAATCTTTTATCATAATAAACCTAAATATTGTATTACATAGATGTATTCAAAGGAGGTTCTAGTGAGCCGAATAGGACTTTTTTTAATTTATTGAATATTTTAAATAGATATGTACATATTTTGTACTAGAAAGATAAAAAGATCCGTGTCATTTGGTATCTCTAACAATACATGGCTATAACATTTTAGTAGTAGAAGATATGTCGACTCTGTACCAAGACCCCACTCCCCTTCCCCCAATTATGAAAAAAAAGTGAATACACTTTGAATGCTAACCTAGATCCAATACCGACGGTTTAGCGCACTCTAGCTTGGTATAAATAGAGACACTGTTGCAACTTGAATTCATTTTGCTTCTAGCTCTTACCACGAATGGTCGTACACGCCTAAACTTGCCAATTAACAATTTCATATAATGGCAACCCCCCCTCAATTATTATTATTTAATTAAAAATTTGTTACACTTGTTAATTGCCTTTACTTAGCATAATTAGAGACACTGTTGCTACCAGAATTAATTAATTCTGCTTCCAGTTCTCACCACGAACGGTTGGATAGGTACAGTCTTGTCTAAACTTGGCAATTCACTATACTTGTTATATAATGGCAATAACCAAATAATATCACAAAAGTACATTCTTAACACCAAAAAATAAGATAACGACAATACAGAACAAAACAGGCACTGCAAGTGACCATCTATAATTTTTAAAAATATATTTATTAATCCTAGGAACGTTTGATAATTATTTTTTATATCAAACGAAATTTAAAAATATTAAAAAAAGTAATATTATTCAAATTGTACGTTTTGTATAACCAAAAGTTTTTAATAAATGACATTCTGAACATCAAAAATAATATAAAGTTGTCTAACATAGGGGTCTTGGTACAGAGTCGACATATCTCCTACTACTCCTTGTAATATAGTTTTTTAACAATATTTCAAGATATTTTGTTCTATATTAAGACATCACCAATATATATCGGTCACCAACAATTCTATGAAATTATATTTCACATATTTTTCATAATTTATACCAATTTGAAAATAGTTTTTATAGCTTGTGTGTCATGCAT
The DNA here is from genome assembly GCA_034780555.1 of Coelogynopora nodosa. NCBI lineage: Eukaryota > Metazoa > Platyhelminthes > Proseriata > Coelogynoporidae > Coelogynopora > Coelogynopora nodosa. Next base: position 3,983 of record JAUZND010085198.1, on the reverse strand, counting down.
TAATACATATTATATAAGTATTTTAAAGAGCTTATTTCTAAAAAAAAAAGTTGGTTGGTTTACTTGTAAAAATTATCTCATTCTTTTTTGTTATACCAGTTAATTTAAATACATACTTTTTATAAAACATATTTAAGAACTAAACAGTGTATACATATTTTTTCAACTTTCCGAGGAAAACTGATATCTCGAAAAGGAAATTACGTAAGTGTATACACATATATTAATCACAGCTTTTTTAACCATCATCTCACTTAAAACTGCAATGTCCACTATATTGGCATAGCACATACTCCCAGATATGTCAAATTATTATATTTAAATATTTTTTGATATTAAGTATTTTACCCGTTCTAGATACATGAAAAATTAAAGAGTAGATACTAAAAAGTGCAATACAATATGTAATACAGCATGCAGTGTAATATGCAAGTAGGTGCAAGGTTTTAGCATTTTTAGGAAAATAGTATACATTTGACGTATAGTTTTTTTGTGTGCTACTTTTATGAGAATAATCGCACCTATCTAATTTATGTTGTGTTACTCTTCCATTAAATAAGCAAATTACACGAATAAATTATTAAAACTGAATTGGCTCATTATGAACTGCAGCCATTCCTAAATATAGATTGTCATATATTTTTTCGGAAAACGCAGCTCATGTCGGGACTTAAACATTTTCATTTTTTATCTGCGGCTAACTTGTTGTCCTGCTACTTCATCAATAAAATCAATAGTATTACTTCGACGAGTCGCTTATATTCTGAATCCCGACATTAATTAAATATTTATCCGAATTCATTGTTTACTGAGTCCCGCCAGTAGAGGATATTTAGAGAATAGTAAAACTAAATATAATCGATTATAAATATATATATAACAAATATCCTTGCTTGTCGGCACTACGTAATATTAATATGTAAAGGTTTTGTATGTGATTTAAGGTTTTGTTAAATGATATCAACTTTTTTCAACTTTTTTCTTCTTTTTATATATGATGCTTTCAATGGAAAGAAGTATTTTTCCAAGCCATTGTATATTTTGCAATTAATAAATATTTTGGAATAATATTACTCTGTTTTCTATATAAATTATACGTCCTTTTTTCCCGAAAACACAGCTAGTGTCGAGACTCAGTCGTTTTCATATTTCAACTAAATATACTACCCTATTGGTGCATGTTACCTAGATCATATTATTGATATAACATATATTTTTAGATTTTTCAAGTAATTTTTATTTAAAAAATTGATGATTATTTTACACGTTCTAAATACTAAAAACATTATTGAACGGATACTAAAAAATATATTCTTTCAATAATGCAATGCAATATGTAAGTAGGTGCAAGGTTGGTTTGAATTTATGTTTTTAGTCATTGTTTAATTAGTTTTTATGAATTTAGTCATTGAATAAAAATTAAAACTGAATTGGTTCATTATAAAAATTATAGATGTTTTCCCCGAAAACACAGCTCATATCGGGAATAAATCATTTTCATTTTTTGATTGCGGCTAACTTCTTGTCCTGCTACATCATCAATAAAATCAATAGTATTTTTTGGATGAGTCGCTTATATTCTGAGTCCTGATATTACCTGAATTTTAAGCAGAATTCATTGTTTACTGAGTCTTGACAGTAGATTATATTTAGTATATTTAGAAAAGTGTACAAATAATTTAATCGATTGAATATATATTGATATATATCAAAGGTACCTGTTTGTCGGGATTCCATAATATATTAAGAGATTTTTATATTATGCTATATGAGATTAAATAATTTTTATCTTATATCGCAAACGATACTTTGAATGTATTTTCACAGAAAATATATTTCTCGCAATAAATATAATATTTTTTAAATAAAAAAACTCTTTTTTGTATGTAAATGATACGCCCTTTTTAACGAAAAACACAGCTACTGTCGGGACTCAGTCGTTTTTATATTTTAACTACATGTAATTATTCTATTGAAGCATGTTTCCTATCGTTTGCAAATAAATATAATTAATGAAATTATTAATCACGTTAGTAGTATAGAAAGGGTGGATTCGAGCACACTTTTGACATTTGACCATTCCCCCAATTTAAAAAAATGTTACGATCGGGATCATTAATTATGAATCATAAGTGTTCCAAAATCTTTTATTGGTATATCTTTTTAGGGTAGTAACCTATTGCAACCGAAGGTGGTATGATGACTCACAAATATAAGATAAATATTTTTATACTACTTACAAATATTTGTAAGTCGAATATAACCCAAAAATATAAATTAGTATCTAATTACACTATAATCTTATTACTTAAATTATAAATACATTGTATTGTCTTAGACCGTTTAATAAATTGTAGACGAAAAATGATGTCATTCGTGACGTCAATTTTGTTTAAGTCTGTAAGTTTTGATGTTTTTCAACTTATGACAACCAAACTTGGTACGATGACTCACCAATATAAGCCAAACTACTTAAAAAAGTGTAAGTAGTATAACAAATTATTTATTAAATAGAGACATTTAGAATAGCAATGAGCCAGTGTCAATTTTTTGAAAACCGGAGGAAATTTAATGATGTAATAGACATTTTAGTGATTTACAGCTTATTAAATCATTTTTTTATATATAGTAAAATAAAATTAAATAGATAAACATTTGTAATACCTATGAGTCAGGGTCAATTTTTTTAAAAGCGGTTGAAATTTGACAGAGTTAAAAAAATATATATATATAGTATTTTAATATATCGTTTTGAACAAATAAATTGTTATTCTCACAAATAAAACATTTTTTTAAATATTAGATAGTCTCTTACGCTGTCTGTTTCCGTCTTAATTAATTCCGATTGGTCATATAAGTGAATTTTCTCCAAATTATCATGAAATGTAATCATTGTGTGTGTTTTCCAATAATTTCGATGGGCTACAACGTGGATCATTTACAATGAATGCTATACTTTCTTACATGTTAAGCACATTTTATCGTATTTATGGATGTTTAGAATGTCTTTTTATGATACTGTTTGGTTATACAAAAAGTACAATTTGAATAATACATTGAATTATATATTTTAATACGTCGTTTTTCACAAGTAATTTATTATTCTCATAAAAAATAGTTTTTTAAAAAAATTAGATGGTCTTTTACACTTTCTGTTTCGTTTTATATTGTCTTAATTAGTTCAGATTGATAATATAAGTAAATTTTCACCAAAGTATCATGAAATGTAATTATCGTGTGTATGTTTTCTACAAGCCTAACTATAATTGTACGTGATTTATTAAGTTAACTAGAAGAGCATCGCAGTGGAAGCGTGCTGCTCGGACAATATATGATCATAATGCATCACATTGGAAAACAAAAAGTGTACTTGAATGATCGATTACTACCATTAGACTACCTCTGATCAATCTGTAAGTATAAAAATCAAACAATGGTAAAAATTAATACAAAAATTTCAAAATGTTATACGTACTACTCACAAAAAATAAATAAAGTAGTATAAACGACTTGTCTTATGTTGGTGAGTCATCATATCAAGTTTGGTTGTCATAAGTTGTAAACATCAAAAGGTATAGGCTAAAAACTAAAATCACTATAATTTAATTATAAAATAAATATAAACTTTTCTTTCTTTCTTTTTTTAACTAATGTCAAATTTCAACCGATTTTCAAAAAATTTACACTGACTCATAGCCATTACAAATGTCTATCTATTTAATTTAATTTTACTATATAAAAAAATTTAAATAAAGTTGTAGTCTCCTAACTTTTAAATATTTAATTTATATATATAATTTTATATAATTTTATTTTTTAACTCTCAAAATTCAACCGATTTAAAAAAAGTGGTACTGACAAATAAGTATTAGAAATATCTGACTATCTATAAAATTGATTGGAACCATCAGGCAAAATCAGCTTACCAGATAGAAAGAAAAGAAATAAATCAGAAATAATAAAATATAAATCAAAAGAAAGGG
>JAUZND010085187.1:0-15667 GCA_034780555.1 Coelogynopora nodosa | reverse complement strand
TGACCATTTAACCCCATAATTTTCAAAAATCTTAAAACTCGCCAATGTTTTAAAATACTCCATTTAACACATACAAATGAAGCTTTGTGATCTTTTAACCCCATATTATGTTCAAAACATCATAATCATTTAACCCCTTAAGTTTCAAAACAAAAGTCCATTCACCAACAACACAATTTTCAAATGTTGGCTTATGGTGTCCATATTCCCCCGCTCTACTATAATCGAAGAAGTGACTAATATTTCCAAAATATTTGACTTTTGGACAGATGTAGTAAATCTGGCACTATATTCCCGCAACATAGTATTTGAAGAACTGATCTGCTTGGCCAATGACGCCTCCTTTTTTTCAAGTCAACTTACTCCAAATAGTTGGCAGTTTAAATCGATCGAGCTCTTTCATTCAGCATTTGCTTTATTTCTCTTTTCTTCAAGAAATACAGATTTATACTCGGGGTGACTATCTGAATGGTAATAAAAGGATCTCCAGCAGCAGAGATAATGGCATCCTCGATTTCAGGAAATCCAATTATAACGAATTTTAACAAAGATCAATGCATGTCTGTCACAAGCTGCTAATTGTTGGCTTAATATTATTCGTACAACATCGACAAATGACATAAGATTCATTACTTATAGGTATTGATATGTACAGTATAATATGATTGGAAATAATTTGACAATTGAATCCGGCGGGTAAAGCATATTGCATTATAACAGAATAGTACCTATAAATTAATCGAAAATAGTTCGATATAATAATAGTATTACACCCGTTTTGATTTCTGTAATAACATTCAGGTATATTAATAACTTAAAAAGAAATAGAAATGGAATAATGTCATAATAATTGACAGGGAGGAATTAATATTATAATTTGTATCACAAAAAGAATTATTAGAACTGATTTATGTAAGCTATTTTAAATGGCGTAATAAGCGCATGATCACAGTTAGCGTTGTGAAGTTAATCAGAAGAGTTAACAATAATTAACTAAATTTACCATATCTCCTGGTTCTGAAGAGGGAGTAGCACTCTAAAAGAAAAAATTGTAATTTTCCAAAAATACAGTATTACCAAATAATTATTTTATTACTAAAATTATACTATTTTTAGGCATATTATACAATGTATGTTTATAATTTATATTATAATATTAAGGACAACGTGTGACAATATCCGACTTTCTGACAAGAAAAATTTTGGTTTTATTGGAAAGGAGTCCACAGCAAAAACTTCAACTTAATATACATGTACAAAAAACAATAATTCTACGGTTATTGTAATTTACGTAAACTTGAATGGAGAAAGTTTCGATATACGGAATGGAAACACGTACTATATAATATTCCAAATTAATCAGTCATAATTTATTAATGTATAAAGTGATAATTAAATTATGTATTTAACGTTAGTATCTGTTTAAATAAACATTCACAGAGGAATCAAGGGCCCTGATTCTGTAGCAGTGAGTATAGCTTATACTTACTAAACAATTAATGACATAATAATATCCTAATTAAACGTAGTACTGTAATATAGAATTTTTATTAAACTGAATATTCCATGTAACACAAATAATTGATGGTATTGTTGAAATCATTTATAAAAGCAAAATATTATAAAACAATAGTATATAACTATGCTGCCGTTTCTAAAATATAGAAACTTGAATAAGGTGGACAGATGTCTATAAAAATAATATATTAATTAATACATAATTGTATATTTATTCATAAATCGTAATATAAACAGAATAAAGTGCTAATATAAAAATTATACAATTTGAATATAAAATATGAACATATACCAAAAAACGACTAATTAAATATTGTGAAAAGAAAGGATTACATAAATACTATTCACCTATAGAATATACACATAGACTTTTAGACTATTGAAATCTGTGAATATAGCTGAAGGTAAGCTGCATACAAGATTAAGCAAAGTTACGTAATTGACCCAATAATATAGAAATTGGAGTTAAGATTGAGAGCGATGTTCTCATTTTAAACAATAGTAGATACAATAATTTGATGGCTTACCTAAAATTCATAAACATATTTAATTGTACAATGCCTCACATTATTTCTAGTCATAATAAAATTTCTGTTGCCGAAGGTCTGTTTCTCCGCCGGCTTAAGAGTTTCTATTCCCTATTTAATCTAGGCAGAAGTTAATTATATCTGTAATTTTCTTACCAAAATGTGTATATCCTGAACATGTTTTAATTAAACTTGTTATCGCGCTAGATTTTCTTTTGCTAAACAATAGAACATAATCTGCGTTTTCAATTTCTAATAAAATAACTCTCCCATGTACCGACGCTCTTAATTTTAAACTCCGTTTTGTGAATTTGTAATAATGTAATATATGTAATACTTTAAATAATTTATTTATAAATTATTAGAACTTTAGTTATAATTTAGCGAAGTAATTTTAATTTGACCAAACCCTAAATAGGAATCTACAAAATAAAACCGCCATAATTGCCAGTCTTCTTATTTTGGTGAAACTTATAAAAAAATAAATATTCGCTTGAAAAAAAATCGTAAGAATATATTGCAAAATAAATCTGAATTAGGTATTTCTAATCACATTAAAAGCTCTTTACATATCCACGTTATTTCTAATGTTTGTACTATGCGCCATTACATGAAATTTAAATAATATAAAATTATTGAATTTGCTTTTTGTTAAAAATAATAACAACGCTTTCAATCTCAACTCGGTCACTAGTAATTTATTTATTGGATCAATTATATAGCTGTTCTTAATATCTCATGTAATTCTTTCTCTTGTATGCCACTTACCTTAATGTATACTTGTGAATAGTATTTGTAGTATATTTAATGGGTTGTTTTCTGTATTTTAAATTGTACCTACGATTATGAATCTTATGTTAGTTAGGTTCAAAAGCTCAGGTGCTTTTTGTCAATAATTTATTTCTGATTTAGACATTAGGTCACTATTATTTGTTGAAAAAATAATTTACCTCATCATCATCATCATCTTTAGTTTCATCATCTGGTTTGGGAATGTCGCTTTCTTTCGAAGAGTCCTTGTTTTTCTTATCATCCTCTTCTTGCTTTTTACGGTCAGCTTCCTCCTTTTTCTCCTTCATTTCTTTTTCCCCCTTTTTGCTCTTTCCCCAGGTTTCTTCTCCAAATTTCTTGGCATAATCGACATCATCAGTGACGAGAATGTTGTCAAAAATGGTTCCAGATTTAACCTGAAACATTGAAAGCGAGTTAATTACACTTACTATAAATGCAAACCCTGAAATAATTTTTATAATTTCTTAAATATCCATATTTTAACATTATTTAACCGTAAAATTCAACAAATTAATAAGTATCATAGTTAGTAGTGACCTTGTTATAATTATAGTAATCCGTGCGTCCACTTGTAACAGCCAAAATAAAAAACAATAAGTTACAATAAACCGGGTGTACACGTTTTCTCAACAACAAAAAATGGAGTATATGTAGAATTGTCCATATTATCTAGATAATAAGGATAGATGTAAGTAGTATAGGAAGAGTGGATTCTGGATCACCACTTAACCTTTGACTCCCCACTGATTTTAATTAATATTCTTTTTTACGAACCGGATCATTATGGATCATAAATACGCTAAAATCTTTCATTGGGTATAAATTTTTACAGTGTAATCTATGAAAACCAAAGTTGGTATGATGACTCACAAATATTTGTAAGTAGTATATAACCTTAAATTTTTGAAATAGTCTGTAATTACATTTAATCTTATTATTTAATTATAAATATTGTTTTTAGACCGTTTTTTAAATTTTGGATAAAAATTAACGTCATTCATGACAACCAAACTTGGTATGATGACTCACTAACATATGCCAAATCATTCATACTACTTATTTTTTTTGAAAGTAGTATAATTTGTTATATAGTAAAATGAAATGTGAAGATAGACATTCAGCACAGCTATAAGCTAGTGTCATTTTTTTTGAAAATCGGTTAAAATTCAACGAAGTTATAGACGTTTTAATGATTAACTGCAGAATAAATCATTTTTTATATAGTAGAATAAAATAAAATAGATAGACTAGCAGAATAGGTATGAGTCAGTGCTTATTTTTAAAAAATCAGTTGAAATTTGACAGAGTTGTAGACATTTTACCAGTGATGTATTATGGCCATATGTCGCACTATGATTTCAATGAGGATTCTGAAGTTCACTCAGCTTGATCTAAATGTAATCATTATGTTTTCTAATAATTTCGATGGTCAACAACATGGTTCATTTACAATAAATGTTATTTTTTCTTACATATTAAGCACATTTTCATGTTTAGTATATATATTTTATAATACTAATAATTCACATTGGACATATAAGTGAATGTGCACTAAATTATCATGAAATGTAATTATTGTGTATGTTCTTTCTAATAATTTTAACGGTCTACAACATGCTTCATTTACAATAAATTTTATATTTTCTTACAAGTTGAGCATAATTTTTATTTTTTTAATGTTTAGAATGTCCTTTTGTGATACTATTTGGTTATACAAAACGTACAATTTGAATAATATTTAATATGTTACATTTTAATGTCGTGTTATGCAAATAATTTATTATACTCACAAATAAAATAGGTGTTGTAACTTTAGATAGTCTCCTACCTTGTCTGTTTCATTCTATATTGTCTTATTATCATTATTATTATTGTCATATAAGTGAATTTTTACCAAATTATCAGTAAATATAATTATTGTATATGTGTTTTCTAATAATTTCAATGGTCTACAACATGGTTCATTTACATTAAAAATAGTTTTACATGGTCTCCTACACTATCAGTTTCGTTTTATATTGTCTTAATTAATTTCGATTAGTCATATACTGTAAGTGAACTTTCACCAAATTATAAATCATAATGTTTGGGTCTATTTACTCGGAATTTTCATCAAAATCAATCTTTAAGTAGCAAAATCAAGCTCAGTGAACGTCAGAATCCTCATTGAAATCATCGTGCAATATATGGCTATAATACATCACAATGGTAAAATGTCTACAAAGCCGGCAAATTTCAACTATCTATCTATTTAATTTCATTCTACTACATATAAAAAAATATTTAATCAGCTGTAAATCATTAAAATGTCTATAACTTTGTTAAATTTCAACCGAATTTCCAGATAATTGACACTAGCTGATAGCTATTCTAAATGTCTATCTATTACATTTTATATTACTATAAAAAAAAATTATACTACTTACAAAAAAAGTAGTATATAAGAGTTAGTTTATGTTGGTGGGTTATTATACCAACTTTGGTTGTCCTAAGTTGTAAACATCAAAAGCTATAGGCTAAAAACAAAAATGACGTCACTTTCGTCAAAAATTAAAAAAACGACCCAAAAACAATATTTATAATTAAATAGTAAGATTGTAATATAATTGGACACTATTTTATTTTTTAAGGTTATATCTTATATTTTGTGTGTCATCATACTAACTTTGGTTGTCATAAGTTACCACCATAAAAAGATATACCCAATAAAATATGTTGGTGTATTTATGATCCATAATGATCCGGATCGTAAAAAAAATAGTTTGGGGTCAAAGGTCATGGTCAAGGGGTGAGCCAGAATCCACTCTTCCTATACTACTCATATAGTCATTAATAAAATCAACACTCTCCAGAGTTTTGTGCCGATTTTCCAGAGATTTTACCAATTCTGCTGCTCGCGCTTCCTTCAATGCCGCAGCTTTTTGCTTGCTTGCAGAATTCTTTTGCCATCCATACTAACAGATATAATCTTGCGAAGACCCACAGATTCTAATAACTCATAAAATGCTTTCACAATGCTTTTACTAACTCTTTCTTAGAAAGTAAGAAACACTCAAACAAGGCATATAACCATACTTATCCAGAGTGTTAAAAAAATTAATATACAGGAATTAAATTAAGCATATTCGAGTATAGGTGCGCATTTCGAGTATACGTGGACATGCTGAATAAAGGATACAGAGTAAATACAATAGTATAATACTTTAAACATTTCTAAAACACTTATCAATGCATTAATATATATATATATATATATGGGAATAGCATAACACTTATAATATTATTGCCATTGAAGAGCACAATTGCATACTTAATACAATTAAAAAGACAAATGCAACTTAAAAAGTAAAATATTAATCAGTCAACATTGAAGAATAAAGTGTTACACAACAGCATTCTTTTATTTATTGTAATTACTATCAAATGATAAACATGGAATGTATAAATTCAACTTCTAATGTAACTAAATGGGTACGAATTATCAAATTGTTTATACCTGCCAAAGATCAAATCCAACAGCAGCTATATCAGTCTGCAGATAGAGCTTATCATCGGGTTTGTAAGCTGGATTATCAATTTCAGGGTGAACCCATACACCACTATACTTGGGATTTTTCTTCTGTTTAGGCTTCCAATCTCCCTTGTATTCAGGGTTGTCAATCTGTGGTGCCTCCCATTCACCATCCATCTCAGCATCCCAGTCGTCAGGCTTGGTTGCCTTAGGATCGGGAATATGCTTGGGCCTGTCAAAGTCGGCAGGTTTTACATCTTCAGGGTCGTCAATCATCTCATTATCGTCCCAATCAGAAGGCTTTGAGGCAGCAGGGTCTTGAATTTTCTTTGGTTCTAGAAAATCCCAATCATCTTCAAGGTTTCCACCCTCTACTCTTTCATTATCCAAAAGCACAGAATATGTGTTATCAGGCTTTACAATAAGAGTGTACAAATGAGAAAGTTCATCATCACCACATTTGATATCTTTTTTAATCAGCAGATTCTTTCCCTTGTAGTTGAAGATGACATGAATTTTTTTAGTGCTCACACCACAAATGTCAGGACCTAAAATTATAAAAATAACATGACACTGATATTAGTTTGTGTTAATACTTTTTTAATATTGATTTTCCATTGCAATATAAACTTTAAAAAAATCAATTGTAATAGAGATACATTTTAAACTAATAGCAATATATCATTGTATTTAAACTTTATACAAGTTCTTTCACAATGCAAATTCAGTATTGTAGTATTCATTTAACATAAAATAACTTACTTGTGGCATATAATTAAATGTTTAGAGAGCAACAATGAATATGTTAAGTTTTACTTTGCAAAAACTATTTGAAATTTGTTATATATAATTTGAAAAATTTAATAAAACACACTGGTGTATTCTTAAGTTTTCATTTATCGATAATAAAAATTAAATATATTTACATACCAAACATAATTTTGTAGGGAGTGTCGCCATGAAATTTAGCTGGATCAATGTTAGATCCAAGAACTTTAATATATCCTCCTCCACAATCAATGTTCTGTTCATGTTTAACTTGAAATTGAATGACCAGAGTTTTTCCTTCATTGCTAAAAGGCTCATCAAGCTTGGAAGAGATTCCATAAAATTTTGCATCTTCACTAGTTTGAATACCTTTATCTGTCTCTTCATCTGAATAGAACTTGCCAGCTGTCAAGGTAAATTTTCCTTGGTCAGATCCCTTAAATGTTGATTCCAACCATCGAGTTGTATATGATTCTAAATAAATTAAAAAAAAACATTATAAATAATAATATCAAAATAAAAACATTTAGTTTAAAAATCAACAGTAAAAGTAAAAAAATAAACATCAATACATCAATATTTTAATAGCTAAAATTTAAAAAATTCTATACATGAATTTAAAACAATTACATAGTTAATTAGCACATATGTATTTAGCTTATTATTATTATGGAAAAGAAACAAGATTTCCAATAGTTAATTTTGAATAAGATAATTCTATAGTTACACTATTATATCAAGTATGTGCTTAAGTAGTATGTGTGAACAACCAAAACATTTTTTAAAATAGTAAATGGCAGTTATGTTTATTTACAGGTGATAATCTTATAAAATCATATTTTTATAGAATACATTAAAAAATTTACTTGGTCAAAAACATTATTCAATATCATTTTTTATTAATAGAAGTTTGAAGCAGTAAAACACCTAGGTATCCTATCAGCCATGAAAAATAGTTAATGAAAAAATAATTACAAAAATAACATTTGGGTAATTTGACAAAGTGCAGAAAATGTTGAATGTGTTAAGGGTTTTGGTTATAAATGTATTGAAAAATGTGTGAATATAGGATAGAGGAACATATCTTTTTTTAATTACTTAGCACATAATAGGGAGGATAATTGTCTAGTTAATACTCTCAATTGCTAAGTTAACTAAGAAGAGTTGGAATAACAATTTTAATCATATATTTCTTAATATTTATATTTAAATCTGATAAAGGTATTAAAAGGGCTCAAAATTGAGGTGGAATAAATTACTGGCAACAATATCCTGCACCCAAATATGGCAAGGTGAGTAGCCAAGGCTATAACTTATAATTGAACAAGTAAGTAAAGACTAAATAATGGTGACAATGAACAGATATATATTTATATATACTGTATATATATACATATATGAATCAATGACTTTAGCTGATCACCTCATACAGGGTTCATAGCATTTGTCAGGAATAATTTCCCATACAATTTTTCCAATTTACCTGACAATTTTATACAAATTTTTATGACATTTGAATACCAATTTCCCTGACAATTTAACAGATTTAAAACTCATCACCATTAAAAAAAATGATCAATAGTTCAATTCTTCTTTCATTTACTCATATATGTATCAATATCTACAAGGTGAGGCAGAAGTCATGCACCAAAATGTATGTATTGTATATATTTACAGTGAGAGAAATAGTTATAGCATATTGTACAGTGAGCAAAAAACAAGTCACTTAATTAAATGCTTAATTAATTATAAAGATTACAGTTACAACACAATGAAATCAAAGTTACTTAATTAAATGCTCAAAATGTTTACCCTCTGCAACAACAGTGTGTGGTAATCACATGGACCTGCATGGAGGACATTTCTCAGCATGTCTGGAGCAATATTTCTCAAGGTGGAGTTTATATTTCTTTTCAAATCCTCAAGATTTCGAGGCATTGAATCATAGACAACTGATTTCAGATAACCAGAAAAAAAATACATATACAGGATTAAAATCTGGGGATCTTGAAGGCCATGTAATAGGTCCTACCCTATCAATCCATTGATTGTGGAATATTTTAGTGAGGTACTCACAAAAAATTCTGAAAAAATGAGCAGAGGCACCATCCTGCATGAATGATACCATGTTGGTTGGTTTTGTAGCTTCAATAGCTGGAATGATCTTTGTTTGCAAAACATGAAGATATGATTCCCTAGTAAGCTGAGACTTTATAGGTCTTCTTGTCATAACTGCCAGGGTTAGAATACTGGTATCTTCATCTGTTGATGACTTTGGTCAACCACTCCTTAGTGCAGAATGCACAGAACCAGTTTCTTTAAACTTTGCCACAAGTTTAGAAACTATACTTTGACCAACAGATTTATCAAGATGACATTGATGAAATAGTGGACACTTCTCTTAATGTAGCATAATTATTTCTGTGCAACAAAATAAGTTCTACTTTTTTTTATCTTTTGTCAATGCCATGCTTTTTAAGTGAATACTTTTAAATGTTTAATATTGAATAATTCAAATGCTGATGAAATTTGCTTACTGATGTTTATTTTTAAATTCAAATTCAAATGCTGATGGAATATGCTTACTGGTGTTTATTTTTAACTTATAGTGAAGTAATACCTAATATAGGTATCTATGATGCATGACTTCTGCCTCATCCTGGCTGGTATGTAAAAAATCTATTTTGTATGAATGAGAATTTTTAAAACAATGACAAAAAGGCAAGTTGTAATATTATATACACTTTAAAAACATATCATTGTACAAAGCATTCCATCATACAATACACCAGCAAATAATATACATTTAATATACAGTGTAATGTCATATCCAGGACAAAAGTCGAGCTTAAAACCAGAAGATATGTACATTTAATGAAAAAATAATATAATAATCAATTGACTCAGAGGACATTTTTGTGCCACTAACAAATAGCACATTAAAGAAATAAAGACATGCTCAAAATTTCCCTGACACAATCTCAATTTCAGGTAAAATCTGATTTTATTTGAAGAAGTTAAGAGGTTATGTTTGTCATTTTATCACAGGAGGTTCTGAGCTGCCAGCAGTTTCTTCAACATGTATATCATCTGCTGCTTGACTCTGTGGAATAGGCTTCATTTTGGGCAAGTTGGCTAAGCTTAGTCTTTTTTCCAGCTTAGGAATCAACTTTTTAAGACATATTGCAACCAGCTTCTTCCATTTTGAAATCTCTTCTCATGAAATATGACCTGCATAATTAAGTTTAACCAACTTTTCTGCAAGAATATGAATAGTTTTGTTTATACTGGCCCACTTCTGCAAGGCATTTCTCATTGAACATAACAGATTGGAGTCAACTGACTCAGTAAGAGGATCAGCAAGATACTGTTTGACAGTTATAGGCCTTTTCTTTATATTGTGCTGTAAGTCATGTGCTCAGAGATGTTATTGATAATGAAGGCCTATATTCAGTACATGTCATGTTCATCAATCTAAAAACACCTATCCTAGGAAAAGAAAAACAAGTAAGGCATGCCTTTACTAATCTAGAAAGGTTATGATATTCCCCTGTTGAATCAACCTTGTTCCAGTAGACATTAACTGTGACAATGTCATAAGTTGGTAAAGCACAATCAAGTACAGCTCCTTGTGCAATATGATTGAAGTTGACAGCATCATTAAGAACATGGAGTTTATCAAGTTTCTTCAGATTATCTAACTTTTGGCTCAATTCTATTAAATGCCTTTACTAGAGAATTGTTAAAGGGCAGCTTCTCTATCATATTTATAGTAGTTGCTATCAATCCAAGAAGTACTGATTTACCCAATACCTGTAGCTCATGTAAGGAGAATTTGGAATGATGTCTGGAACCTTTGAATAACTTATCATATGGCAAATGATTTTCTGGCTGTTTTGGTACCTTGTCTGATTTAATAAATATTGCACAGAATTTATAAACCAATTGTCTCATTTCTTCAATCTGGAGGTGGATAAGTGGGATGTTTCACATAAAATCCAGGACATCTCCCCACCCTTCATGGCTATGCAAGAAGCGTAGCCTATAATTCATCATCACTGCAATGAGATTTTTTGATATTTTAAGTCCTAGAATGCAGCAAACTGTCTCCAAAATAATTAATTTAAATAGGATATTTTTTTAAAATAAAAGGAATAAAATTTAATTACAAAATATTACTACTATTATAATATTAATAATACCTATTAAGTATATATTGAAATAAAAGTAAACAACATACTTACATATAAATAAACTAATGACAAGGCACAGAGAAACAATGTTAGATGCAAAAATGTGTTATGTTATGTAGATAATATTATTATGATTTTTATGCCCCAAATATAAATCATATGTAGTGTATTAGTATTGTCAGCTGTATTGTCTATGATGAAGAAGCTTTTAAACTCTCCATAGTTGCCATTTTACACTTTTTTTAATATGGAATCGGTAAGTTGGATGCTGCTGCCCAACTTGTTGATCAAATAATAATCATAATTAAAACAATATAATATCTAAATGTACAGAGCAAAAAAAATACTATTCTAAAAGTATGTGTCATTTATGCCAAAAACAGAAAATAGTAATACATTTTTTTTATATTGAGAATTCTGAAAACCAGGATATTTCAACACTTTTCCGGGACATCTGGTACAAGCCTAAAATCTGGGATTGTCCCGGAAAATCAAAGATGGTTGGCAGGTATGCATTAACTTAATATAGTCATTGAGTGAAGATTGCACTTTGAAATCCATAATAAATACTATATGTTAAATAGTTTCCCTTTGATATAGTGCCAGCTGGTCAAGTAATAATAAGTCTAACAGATCTTCAATTCTTCTGTTAAATGCAGTGAGCTTTTTAGAAGAATTGTGAATGGTATGAGCTGTGGTGTCCCCACCTGTATACATGACATTGGGTAGGTCTTACTCTTGTTGAAGTCCTTTAAGAATGCCTGTTTTCATGCCTTGCATTATACTGTTAATATACTGCAGCTATCCATATGAATGGATACAACATCCAGGTGGGGAATTTTGAAGCTATTAATGACATTTATAATGGCCTCAGCAATTGGTTTGATTGACTAGTGCTTTTGTTAATTGTAAGGCTGAATGGGGATACTTGTAAATTTGTGGCCAGTAGTTCTTCCCAGTATGGTGAAAGTCTGTCTCTTACTTAACTTATAGCTAACAGAGTTATTGAATAATGCACATTTCTTAAAGAATAATTACTCAGCTGATTGGGGGAGTACTTTTTTATAGGCTAGTTTTGTAAATATCAAAACCTAACCAAAATGGTCTAAAAAACTAGCCAGCTAGTAATTACTGGCAAATTTCAAGCCCTAATTATATATGAAAATATTTTGTTTTATATTATTAATGTTAATAATATGTATCCTTCAGAATTTTATTGAATCAAATGAAAAAAAATTTTATTAGTAATTTTATGTTACTTTATTTTTTATACTTCTATAACTTGTAGCAACATAGACAGTCATAGATTATACCAAATAAATGTGTAACTTATTTTATTTACTTAAAAATATTTATGTGGTCCTTTTAGTTTTTTTTTATTTGATGTATACAATTATAAAACAATAAGAATATGTCTAAATTTAAAAATGAAACATTAAAATAATTATGAAAAAATTTTAACATTAAAAAAATTATTTTAAAATAATGGTCACAACATACAATTCAAATAGATAAGTTACATTCGTTGTCAACTTAACATACAAATGAATAACAACCAATATACACTATACACAGTTGACTCATGACATATACACACACAAGTTTAATTAGAATATTTAAAATAAAAAATAATGAAAAAACATTAATCAAAGCAAAACGTTTATATGCTTACCATCTGGAAATTGTTCTTTAAAATATACAGTAGGATCACAGTAGATAATACCAATAAAACTGGCAAATAACAAGAAGTACATCATTCTGGAATGATAGCTTTGAAACGATTTACAAAACGAAAGAAACGTGTAATTGTTTACACCGGTTACAGATGGGGCTTTCTGATTGGCTAATCTAAAAAATATGATTAAAGCTGTTGACGACGAACATTAAAAGAAACTTTTAATTTATATAATTTCAGATCAAGTTGAATAAAATGTGCATTATATATATATTTGGAATCTTTAGTAAATAATTTGTATAACTTTCTTGCACTTGTACTGGATAAAAATTAAAATATTGTGAGACGACGTAGAAATATACATAATACTATATCCAAATAACAATAATTGTAGAATACAATTAAAGCATAAATCACATTGTACATATACATTTTGAATTCATAAACAAATATAAAAAATTATCATTCTAAAAATTTACAAATATTAAAATATTATAAAATATAAACAGTATAAAATAAAAAGTAAAACATAAAATCAAAGGATATATAATGAGCGTTTTCAAAAAGTAGAATCGGTTCCGATTCCAGAGTCGTTTTTGAAGAATCAGTCGTTCGAAAAGTCAGAATCGATATCCGTACCCATAGAAAATAAGTAGGTCACGTATCTAATACCAGACATGCCCTTTCTCGTGTCTAAATTTTGAGCACGCATGTAAAATTACTTTCGTTTTG
Organism: Coelogynopora nodosa; assembly: GCA_034780555.1. NCBI lineage: Eukaryota > Metazoa > Platyhelminthes > Proseriata > Coelogynoporidae > Coelogynopora > Coelogynopora nodosa. The sequence continues at coordinate 1,951 of JAUZND010085187.1, read as the reverse complement.
TCTAAATTGACGTTATTTTTTATAATAAAGTAAGTGTATGTGATATTTTCTCATAATATAAAATTTTACAAATAAATCAATGTAACAATATAATATAATATAATATGTTATATTGTTACATGGATTTATTTGTACAATTTACACGTAGTCCATTAATATTTGTTGTATTATTCTTTATGAATCTTATATTTGTTATAACTTTATACATTATGAATGAATATTAGTGATACGTTTATTTACTTAATTTTTGTCAATTATTATCATTATGAATTTGTGTTAGCCTATCTATTCCGACCACAGTCCAACCATGCAGTTAGGGACCAGAGAAGGATTGTGACTTAAATCCGGAGGAAAAACCGGAGGACAAATCCTAAGAAAATTTAACTTATTTTTCAAAGTCATCAATGCAAACGTATCTAAAATAAACAAAGTGATCTTTAAAATAATCAAATTATTATATAAAAATAAATGTATGGGATTTTAGAATGTCGATAAAAATGGTCAAAATATGTATACATTTAAATTAAATCTGAAATATACAAATAAATGAATTATAACTAATTTTAAGTAAGTATTAAATTCTTTAAATTAAAATTGTTTGTTCATCTTTGTTACTTGTTTTAATGCCGACCTTAAAAACTAGTTTTTTATTCTTCAGGTTTTTTCTTCCGGATTTAAGTCACAGCCCCCAACAAATTAGGAACTTTTCATAATATATTATTTGTGAGGTTCGCAACTAGTTTGGCCCTTAACTGGTCGTGTCATTGTCCGACCAGTTAAAAACTCGACCAGTTATAGGGACTTTTCATAATATATTAAGTTTAAGGTTTGCGACTGGTCGGGTCCCTAACTTGTCGGATCATAGTCCAACCAGATAGGGGTACCTGACCAATTGCGAACCTCAAACTAAATATTTTATAAAAAGTCCCTAAGTGGACCGTGAACCGACCAGTTAGGGACCAGACCAGTTGCGAACCTCAAACTTAATATATTATGAAAAGTCTCTAACTTGTCGGATATTTAACTGGTCGGACTGTGATCCGACCAGTTGTGAACCTCAAAATAAATCGAAATATCGTGATCTGACCAGTGGAGAATTTCAAACTTAAAAGATTATTTCTTTATTGTAATATGTAATACTGGGAATTACAATTTAAAACGGTAAAAATATCTGAAGCAGAAAGTGTTTGTCAATCAAGTTTGTTAAATTATATTGAGGTCCCTAACTGGTCGACCATTTGAGAACTGAGAAATAGTCCCTAACTGGTCGCCAAGGTGCTAATATAATATGCCAATTAGAATAATTTATTTAATACTTGTAACTATTTTGTACAATTGTTATTAGTAACTACATTATATTAGGTTTAAATCGTAAAAATAATTATACACTTATTCAGTATATTAAACAAACATTAATCTACATGTTTTGTATAAAATAAAGCAATAATTGAATTTTGTTGCAAATACCTGAAACTTCATTGACCACACAATTTATTAAAAAATGGTTACAAAAATTGAATCAAAATTTGCTTGAAAAAATTAGACATAGTATATATTAACAGTAATACGTAATAGAAATCGGATTACAATTACATATAAACAAATTTCACGAAGAATATGACATTATATGAGATTATTGACATTATTACTCTACATTTTATTAGTACCTATTATTACGCTACATGATCACTTATCGTGTAGTTGTAGTTATAGGCTGATCCGTAAAAGATGTCCTATTTAACTGTTAGAATTTAACTATTTAAATAATTAATATCGCACTACTTTGCGCTCATTTTGTCGATGTTATGACTTGACTACAAATTTCAAAGTTAATTTTATCGATTACATAGACATAGATATTTGTCAATAAACTGTATCCATAGACGTATGAAAATGTCTTAGAATATCCGTAGGCGTTGGTTAGTTAGTTGAAATCTCTATAATATCTCTA
>JAUZND010085176.1:0-15668 GCA_034780555.1 Coelogynopora nodosa | reverse complement strand
TATTTTATTGTCCAAAAATTTCTGCCACGCGTTGAACTGCCATCGCAGACGTTTTTGTACAGATGACCTAATGCAAACAGAATAAATATGCACTGAATTAGTAAAATATTGTATTATTAGAATATTCTAAAACACTTTAACCCTTCGTACGTGGACATACTTTTTAGGGTTTACTACGGGGGGGGGGCTAAAATACTCAGTTCAGGGCTCAGTACGCTGAAATTTGGTATACAAATACCCACTGAAGACTTGTTGAGCGATTTATATTTTCCAAAAAAGTTATAGATTGGTATCATTTTTATGATCTGATTACGTCATCAACTCAGGTTCGGAAAAGTATACGAAAATGACCATATATGCTATAACTTTTGGTCAGTGCAACCAATTGACTTGATTCCTTTTGCATCTGATTTATTTTTAAACTATACTACTTATATAAATAAGCTATAATTAGTACAAATGCTATTTGGGTATTTTTTTTAAATTGCCGGTTATTTTAATAAAAAAAAATTTATTCAAGTCATATGGATATTATTTACGATAAACTTCTTTTTTATATTATTGTTGTAAGTTTCAGCTCCTAATATCATCGGCAAGTATGAAAATTCAGGGGGGTGGGGGTATAAAATAGTTAAATAATTACACCATTTTTTTGGTATGTAAAAATATTCGAAATAATATTTGTTATATTTTTTAGTTAGGTAAAAGTATTTTAGCCACTGAGTAAAAAAAATCAGAGTCATGCGTTATATAGTTCAATCAAAAACTTAATTTCTCTTAAAAAAAAGTGGCATACCCCCCCTCCCCCCTCCACGTACGAAGGGTTAAAGCAATCTAATGAATTACAATTTCGTGTTACAACAGTATACATAATAAACATATAATTATAATAAAAAATATATATAATGATATAAAAAATAAACATACATTTATTAATAACTGAATTTTAATTTACGATTAACTCACTACTATTGCATTTGTCAGTCGTGTTCGAAATTTTCAATAATTGCGACGGCATACTTTATTTTTCCATCACATTTTGATAGTATGGCATGATGGGAGAAGTCCCGCGAACTGAAAACTTTGAGAGATTTTTTGGTCACGGAAAAATATGGTGAAGATTTCTTTAAAACCGTAGATATCCTTTCTGGGAGTGAAATTTGTGAAGAATGGAATGGAAAACGTTCTTTTGTTTCATATACCTGACAAACACACTTTATTTCAGAATTTAAAATTAGAATGTATTTGATGCATACAAAAATATCATGGGCTTCTAAGAAGGCATAGTATGATGAAGCTTTCAAATATTTTCCATAATAATAAGAGTGGAATGTGATGTTTGAAATACGAAAACGACTGCAGAACTGAAATGGTAAAGTTATTCCCAGTGAGTGAAAATCAATACTAGGTCCAATGCATGAAGATGATTGTTGGCCAAGGACACGGGCAGATGCATCATAATCAATAGATTGGCAATTTGCTTGAAAACGTAAAAAACGCTCGGCCATTTGTTGACCTTGTCCTTTGGTACCAGTAACAGATTTTTTGAAATGACGGTTAACATTTTCAAATACTGCAGCTGATGTACAAGGTAGTGGACCAAATTGCCGTACCTGATCTGGTAAATGAATAAGAGCATGGAATGAACACAATCGTACTCCATCACCAAAGTAACGACACAAAGAAGTCTGAAACCATAAAATAAGTCGTTCAGCATTGCAAATGTCATGAAGATAAACTTTTGATTTGGACAATATGTAAATACTTGTTGATAGCATCAAATATATTGCAGTCAAATTTTTACAACATTCCGCGTTCGTCTTTTTGAATAAACGATAAAAAGATAAAACAGCAAAATACAAGATGAAATTCTTGTGCTCCTGTGCCTTCCACAATAATAATTCTGAATTTAGATTACGTGGTTTGCGACGAAAATAATGTGGTACGGAAATATTTTCAATAATATCAGACAATATATCAATGTTCACTAAGCGACGAGTAACAATGTTAGACAGTAGGGATTTACCTATACCAAGATAAATAAGGTGCATTATGTCAAATGGAACGTAAGTAGGCAAAGATATTAATTCAGAGAGGAGAGATTTTCCTTTAACTCCAAATACAGGAACCTTATGAGTACCTTTTTCTTGGTGGATTTCATGAGTTATAGGATCCCGTAAAGAAAAATTTTGTTCAATAGGGAAGATAACTTTGTGCAATTCTTTATTCCACGTCCCTTCAACGAGGCATACACTACAGCCGTATCTGAAATTATTAATTAGTTAAAAGGTAATGCACATATTAATGAGGCAAACAATTTTTAAAATAAATAACAAGACTTACTTTGCATTGCTGTTTTGAATGTTGCAGACGCTACTTTTTGCCGGCAAATCCGCAACTAGAGCGAGTATTTTACACTTAATTTTTGTGTTGTTAATGACAACCCCATTACTGATGTAATTTATACATAATGGTAGGAAATCAGTCCATGGGGGTTTTGACGCAGTGCCCATATAAAATCCAACAACAACAATGTTGTGTAGCTTACGGCGATCTCGCGGATGCAGGTTTACTAGAGATAATAAAATAGGCCAAACACACAGTTTTCTAGAAAGTACTGGTGAAAGACCATCCGTGTTCATAATAAAATAAAGAACATTATCCTTAAGTTTTGGAAAAAGGCTACCATCTTTGATATCACAAAAAAAATGTTTGTCGTGGTTACAATGCTTCAATGATTGTGAATCAGGATGTCTCTTTAAAATATTTTCAATTTGCTGGTGAAAAGGGAGAATATATATATTGCCACCATCCACATCGTAAGAATCAATCTCAGACACATCGAAATTTTTTTTGTATATATAAAAAGAAGGACACTTGTTAGGGATTGGCAATATATCGCTAATTAATTTCAAAGTGTCTAAAATTGCAGCATCTGACTGTTGATGCTTGGAAGCTAGTTGTGAAATTCTATTAATGAACTCGTTGGTTGTCACTCCCGAATTTGTATATAATTCTTCTTGAGAGGAATCAGAAGTTGATGTATATTCTTGAGAAGAATCACAAACTGCCGGTTTATCACTAGATCCATCTGTTGGATCATCACAATCTTCAAAGCGAATAGGAGAAGATGTCAGCAAGGGAGGAAACATAAATTCTAGTTCATTAAAGTTTAGATCCTCACCACCTAAACTCGAAACGGATGTGTTACTATCACATGATGAACATGACGATATTGTTGTAGATAAAAACGATGATTCTTCAGAATTATGTGAATATTTATCTGAAGAAGATGATAACGAAGATTCATTTGATGACGACGACAATGAGGATGATCGTTCAATTCGCTGAGAAACTCTCCGCTTGTGAAGATATTTGTTACTACTCGTATTTCTAATACGTTTCGGCATAATACTGCAATAAAAATGGAAACATAATTATATTTAAATGTTTACAAATCCTATTTATAATATATTGCTTATTGCCTAATCACAAGTAATATGTGACACAAAATGAGCTAAAAAAAGTATTTTCTATACGTTTATTAAATTTTGTCTGTATCAAAACACAATTAAGAGTTTAAGTTGAAATTTTGCTGATAACTTATATTCTTATGCAATTTCTGTACGTTATCCTACAATATAATTTAAAATTAATGCAAAATCAATGTGATTAAAATCTCATAAATAATTTACAAACGATCACATTTAACTGTCATCTGATATTAAAGTCGGAATAATATTTATTTAATTTACCTACAATTGTATTTTGGCTTGCTAATATCAAAGATAATTGACACTTTGTGTTAATTAAAAAAATTAAAATAAGCATAGACATTCTTCAATCAGTTCTAAAACTTGAATTATTACAATAGCCTATCATTTATAATATGCATAAGTAGTGAAATAAACTAAATCAAACAAATCAAGTTAATGCAAAACATTAAAAAAATAAAAACTACTAGAAAATATTATTAAAACAACTTTATTGAATACAAACTTGACAGATACAAAGCCAAACTCATACTCACATTCACTAGTTTTAGCATACTTAGTTGCATGATTTTAATAATTATATCAATAACATACACAATAGAGAGCATAAATACACAGCACCATAAAAAATAATGTTGCTTAATTTAATTAACCTTATAGTTATAACTCCAACACATTTTCACTCACAGAACTACCAAATGACTTGACCAACATGTGATATTTTCCTTAATAATATAATTAATAATATCATTACATAATATATTTAGCAAAAAATAATCTAATTTATCAAAATCATTATATTATATAAAGTGAGGTAATAAATTAAATTTGCATAAGCCTTATATGTATATTACTTTACTGAAATATTTAAAAAATATAGCAGTATTATTTACATTTAATTCAATATGCAAAAACATTAAAATATTTTTTGTTGGTTAAATTATATACTATTATAAATATTATTGAATTTCAGTTGGGCACTGTCAATTTCAGACTAATCCGACATTTATCTATTCATACATTACAGGAATATTTAAAAAAAGTCTGGGTCGATTTGACCAGCCAGCTCCCACTTTGGTAGTTCCATGGTTAAATTTGTAATAATAATAAGTACATAATAATATATAATAAGTACATAAGAATATTCTTTCAAAGTAATGCACATATACAGTGCTACACACACAACATTGTTTATACCACTCAGCCAGGGGTAACAATTTCAACCAATCATATAATACACTAAGTTGCCCAAAATGTAGTAAAAGTACTTTTAAAATCAAAGATTATTATTTCGCTTACGCCGCCCTCTTTTAATATCATTACCCAGCTGATTAGCTGCAGAAATAGAAAGTGGCAAATGTTCACCACTTCCAAATCTATTTCGCACTGACTGTTCAAACAGCTTGCTCCTGTTTGGAGATAGAGGTGGACGGCCAGTGCTTCTAGTAGGTGACAACATTCCTGCTGCTAATTCGTCATCTGAGAAAAGATGACGAGCTAAAAAAATGCCATAAGCAGTGGTATCTAAATTACGTGATCCTAAAGACACTAAATTATCCCCATTGTATAATACAGGGTCAGAATTGACAGGTGGCCCCACATCTAAAATATTAGTTTTGTTATCTTTCCTCAAAGCTTTTTTGATGCCCTTAAGTTCTTCTAACATTTTGTTTTGAACAGATACATTTTTTTTAAGGATTCTATTTTGGTCTCTGATGGCATCTAGAATTTTTAAAGAAACCTTCGGTTTGCTTTGGTTATTTGGTGTCACTTTTGATTTCTTTGTTACAGTTTCAGATGCAATTGATGAAGACTGACTACTGTCAGAATCACTAGCGTCGCTTTTCTCTGATGTAATATCATTTTCCTTATCAGGTACAACATCTTGTACAGCAGAAATAGATGCACAAGCAGAGCTCTGATTTAAAAAATTTAAGGAATCTGAAGAAACATTAAATCCTTCGGTCAGTTTTTTTTCCATGCGTGCTTTGTACATGTGCATGTCTTTTTTGTGAATGGATTTTGCAATAACAATTGCAGCAATGTCTGGTTTCAGCACAATTTCAGATTTAATGTCAGCATTTTTGAATTGGAAATCATGAGGCAGAAGTGTGGAACTGCTGGAAAGGACTTCATATTTGCCTTCATCTTTAAAAAACAACAATATAAAGCCTGTGTCTTGAGCATAATCCCAAAATGTAGCTACCTGCTTTGAAGATCTTTTCATTTTTTGCTCTGAAATGAAAAATGAAATGTATGCATACTAAAAGTATCACTATCAAATTCAAATATAATTATTTTTATTTTAATGCTAAAAGCTGCCTTGGTGACATATCGTTCTATATAATATTAGCTTGTTCTTATATTAAGTTCATAACATTTTAGATTAATAACAAAAACCTTTAGATTTGTATTTAGACAGTATTTGTTTCTTTTAAACTGTAAAATATAATAAAAAAAATAATATTAACAATGGAAAAATACAAACAAAGCAATCACAGTCAATTTTTTTGAGAAAATACATAGCCTACTAATAATTTTTTTAATCTACAATTAAAGTATACATATACCTATAAAGGAAAAAAACAAAATTAGTTAGCAAAGCAAAATTATAGGCATAATCTTAAAATCTCTGACTTTTTAAGAAGTTCCAGAGTATTTTAAATTCACTGACTTTCCCTTACCAAATCCCTGATTGCCTGACTAGCTATGAACCCTGATCCCAGATGACCATCCTGGATGCCTGTGTAAGTTGAAATTATGCAGGATGCCAGTGGCAAATAGAACCAATCTCTTATATTATGATGTATAGAATATTAATCAATCAAATTACAAGGATTCTGAGAAAAGTAGAGATTGGTTCTACTTGCCACTGGCACTGGCATGCAACATAAGGCATCCAGGATGCTCATGTAAGTCAACATGACATTCCCGATGTCCATGTAAGCTGGCTTTATACAGTTTGCAAATAATATGGATAAAAAATACTTTGCCTACAATTAACAAACTATGTCAACTTTATTAACTTTACATATAACAAAAAAAATTATTTTTAAAGTTTATTATGACTTTTAAAAATATTTATGAACTATCTGGATGAATAATAAATAGCTTAGTTATGTTAATTTGGTTTAACTTTAGTTCATTACCTATATTATATCAAGAATATTTGCTATCCATTAGAATAGGTATAAGAAACTAATAATTGAGGGAACAGGGGTGGGAGAGGAGGGGGGGGTGGGATGGGAACTAAATAAATTAATAAACTAAATTATAATATTTGATGTAATATTAATTTTTCATCAAACTTTCATAATCACTGCTAATAATCAATAATAATTATACCCAAAACAATATGACAAATAGACATATATGAGAAAACATAAATTTGAATGAAACCATAAACTTTGAGATGCAAAGCTGAAGCAATTGTCCTCACATTTCTGACTCTTTGATATGACTGCAGTGAATCATACCAAAGTTGCAGGTATCTACATTAACTACATAAGTTTAAATATATCTAACCTAGGTGTGCAACTCCAATGCCACTGAGACTATATTAAGTAATTTATTAATGTTGTATAACATTTTTAAAATATCAATGGTACCCACAGGTGCATGGGCACAGTGCAGGCATGTGCCTACTGATAAATATGTTATTAGTATATATTCTGAATACATGGTGAATACAAGTGCATGATATCTAAATATAACAAAATCTTTTTTGTAGTATGCCCATGTTATCCTGATTTTTTTTTGTTGGTGCATTTGAATAAATAAATAGTTTATAAATAAACTATGTCTATGCACATGTTATATAATTCAAAATTAAGATTGTGGCATGGCATTGCAAATTATACATATCACTAATTGAATGAATGCTAATAGTAACAATTAAGGCTTATTATTAATTTAGCTTATTATAATCTAAACATATGTCATATGATAAATAATTAAACAATGTCAATATGATAAATTCAATGACAATGTCAATCTAGCAATGCTGACACTGTCAATTTACTACAGCTATGAGTATATATGCACCAAAAATAAATAAATAATGTATAATAATGTATATGTTAACATGCATAATGATAATAGTTAACATATATATTTATTATTAACTTATAGTCTATAGCTAAATTGTAATAATTTCTGGTAATTTAATCTCTGGTATTATTATTTATTATTTTAACATATATGACACAATTAATTGGTATAACTATAATCTGTTTATTATCTATTTCATTAATTAACAAAATTATGATAAAATGAACACTAACCTTGTTAATTGGAATGATATTAAATGATAAAATGCAGCACGTATTAAAGAAATATCAAACAAAGGAAGCTAATGAAAACTGAAAGTATATCCTATTTTTAATTTAATCATCATTCACATTAAACAAAATATATTGTTTTGTTATTCAAGTTATAAATTATTGTACGATTATTCAATGAAGTAATTATAATGTCATTAAAATTTAGTTCATAATAAATGTCTATCGATATAATACTTTGAACACTCAGTAATTTTTATCTCAATTTTTAATGATTTCTGCACTATAAAAATCCATGGAAATTAATATATATATATAAATGTTTGAAAACTTGTTTACAACCAAAGCTGCCGTTCATCTATTGTGAAATAAGAGCAATAATATTTGAAAAGAAATATACTGTATATCCTTGAGTGTGAACCTAAAAAATGTACAGATATGTATTACTATTAACATGGATGTTGCCGCATATTGCATAATAAATTAAATTGCTGCCGCTAAAAATCTCCATAGATTTTGATTACATATTACGTAATAATTTCGACACCGAATTTATTACATAATTATAACAAAAATGTATATAGGATTATAGATTTAAATATAATATGTATATTATTATACATTCTAACATGTAAATAATAAATTAAGTTAATTTTAATTAATTTAATTATTATTTATAAATCGTCATATATAACAAAATGTTTTGATTTGCTACTTACATATATAAAATAATAAGTTATATAACACATCAAAACACGATTCAGTACAATTATTTTTAAAGTTCAATGTATTTAAATCATAAAATTATATATTATATGGTGTAGTAATATAAGTCTATGATTTAAACATTTACTAATAGAATAATAATCCATTTATATTGAAAGTATTTATAATTGATGTATTTATTTATTAAAAAACTCATAATCTAATTATTTAAATATCTCTACGCGACATTTAATCCATAGTAATGTAAAACTTCCAATATAATTCAGAATTAAATGGCAGATTTATAGTATTTTAATATTTGATGCGAATATAATGATTTGAAAAGTAGCTGGTATAAGGAACATGCGTTGCCATGCGCGCCGTCAGGATTTACAAAAAATTGGTCGTTTTTACTAATATTAGGCGCCTATAGGTCGGGTATATTAATTTACTTTTGATAATATATAGGCATCTATTTACAGTTCAACAGGCCTTTCTTAGATGTATGAATTTACTTTTCATATAGGCGCCATCAACCAAAAGGGGGGTCGAATGACCCCCACAATTATAGTATTGGATAATGTAATACTAAACTTAACAATTAGTGCTTATTAATTGCTTGATAAATTTGTCATGTTTTCATTCGTTAAATTAAACTTAGCATTTGCCTACTAAGTGCTTAATAAATTTATGAAGTTCTTCTATGTCATTATAAACTTACCAAGTGCTTAATATTTGCTTTGTAAGTTTACTATGTTTCTAAGCGCTTACTAAGTTTACTATGTCTTATTATGGTGCTTAATAAGTTTACTATGTCTTAGTGTGGTGCTTGCTAAGTTTAGAATGTTTTTTTTACTCGGGTAGTAATTCAGTTTTGGACACCCAATTCTTATCAGTAACCCATTTTCTGTATTCATTGAACCAATGTATCCAGTGAGTATTTTCAAATTTGTTTAAATTGTCGTTTTTATTTTCTGAAAAAGAGAACAGAATTAACTTCATGAGTGCAATAATATATTTCAAAAAGAAAATACTGTAATGTCCATTTTGACGTAAATGGTACAAATTTCTATAAATTGAGGAAATTCTATCTTTTAAAATAAATATTATTCGAATGCGTACATATCTTATTCCCATATATATATATTACTTACATACCATATTGTTTTGTGTATTGTACGGATCAAATTAAGTCAATGTTTTTATATCGATATAATATAGTTTAATTTCAAAATTAGAATTTGAAAATAGAAACAGTGTTAATTATTTACATATAGCAGTAAAATTATTTAAAATTAACTGAATAAATGAACTAAAATAAACTGTTCTAAAATAAAATCCATGAAATATAGATACAAAATAAGGTAAAATATATTGTATACAAACTGATCATTACTAACCTAACCTTAATCTATATTGCATAACCATAATCAAATACATGTTTCTAATAAGTGCGCCCCAGACTGTTTAAAACCTCCTAAATGAATGGATCATAGAAATCGGAGGATAAAAGCACCACTGCTAATAAATATGAATGGAAGAGACGAACAATTACCCTTTTATCTTTATAATTTTGACCATAACTGTTCTTAAAGTATTAAAGTAGGATTTCTCGATATAAATTGGATATAATATTAAAGTAAAATATAAAATATAATAATATATGACAAATCCATTTAATACAAGTCATTCCGACTAAAATAGTATTTTAAATCTTCTAGTTTGGATATACTTACTCTCCTCTGTTATTTCAGGTTGTGATGTTCTTTCCTGAGAATACGAGGGTTCTTCTGTTAAGTCAGGTTGCACAATTTCATGTGTGGAAGATGAAGAAGGCTCTCTCACAGTTTCTTGTGTGGAAGATGAAGAAGGCGTTCTCACAGTTTTTTGTGTGGAAGATGAAGAAGGCTCTTTCACAGTTTCTTGTGTGGAAGGTGAAGAAGGCTCTCTCACAGTTTCTTGTGTGGAAGATGAAGAAGGCTCTCTCACAGTTTCTTGTGTGGAAGATGAAGAAGGCTCTCTCACAGTTTCTTGTGTGGAAGATAAAGAAGGCTCTCTCACAGTTTCTTGTGTGGAAGATGAAGAAGGCTCTCTCACAGTTTCTTGTGTGGAAGATGAAGTCTCTTTTGAGAGTTGATTCTCGATCTGGTGTAGTATTTTGGAACATATGGTTTCATTCCTCAAGTCGAAATCTACGTAACGAAGAATTCTTGCACTATTTTCTGAAACAATTTTAATGAATTATTATATTTGGCGTAATGAATAAAGCAGGCAGTAAATTGTGTAAATCGACCAATTATATATTACAAAAGACAGAAGTTTTGATTAATAAATATTATATGGAAAACAAATTTTTATAAAATTAAATTCTTTCATAAAACGGTCGAATAAATGATGGCTAGCTCCTGGTGAATTTAAATACATATTTTTTAATACTGAATCCTGAAAGAAATCAGAACGAAATATAATATATTTTAATATTTCACTTTTTAAGAGGAAATACACGAACTGAAGAAAATATATACAGATATTTTGTACAAATTTATAGATATCTTACTAAATTGATAATAATCCTAATTTTGATAATAAATAAATTACCATTTTAACGAAATCTTAACAATATATATCCAGTACAAATTAGTTACGCAATGAAAAAATATATATTTGTATATATAACTTTTTTAAATGAATTTCTTTAAATCTTACATGTACATATAAATATTATTTTGTACATAAATGCACTTATGTAAAATGCCGAAAATTATAAAATATTTAACATGCTAATAATAGTGCTAAAGTACAGTTCAACTTCATTGTCTACGGAAATAAATGCATCAATTTAGATAGCGTAAAATTTACTTACACAAACGAAATCTTCAATGTTTCTAACTAATTTACTTACAGCTAATAATATTAACTGGTTCCGGGAAACTTTCATTAAAAAATATATAAAAAATTAAATACGAATTTTATTTATATTCTGGCAACCATTATTGGCCCAAGCAGAAAAGTCACAACTTTGAAAAGAAAAGAGTTAGATATTTCAGTCATTATCATTGTATTATTTTTATATTTAATAACCAAGGAATCAGGCAATCAATGATAAAATTATTATACATGAAAAAATGACTTTACAAATATACAATAGTACTAATATACATTCTAGTGTACTAATAATATTGTATAGGTACACATAATTATGAATCAGTACTTGCTCTACTACTTTATAGATTTCATATCCTATACCTGCCTAAAACATTCAGCTGTTATAGTCATTGTAATGAGATCAATCGCTTCAAACTTTATTTGACAATAGTTGTCTTTATCAAAACACTGTGTGACCCACAACCAGTTTCAATTTCAAAGCGTGTGGGAGCAGTTCTTTTTCGAGGTAGATTTGCACCATAATGTGACAAAAGTTTTCGAAAGATTTTATTAAGATCTTACTAAAACTGTTTTGTTCGTCTAATGGTAGAACTAACAAAAATGAAATTGTGCGCATATAAAATTTCATTCAATTTAACTAATTAAAGCATTTAAATAAACAACGGAATGTTCTGTAATAATATATATATATATATATATATATATATCTATACATACATGTATATATTGCATACCAATACGATAAAAAAGAGAAATTATTAAAATAAAACTATAGGCCCACATTTGAAAATAATTATCAAAATATAAAACATTTCAAAAAGCAGAAAAATCTCCCGTATAGGCGCCGATTCAGTTTGGGAAAAACTGGCTACCTGACCTGCTCCTCTGACTTATCATATCAGTAATCAATGTGATTTTTACATTGCTAGTTCAAATATATTATTTCAATGTCATTTGTTTCATATAAAATTGTTTCTTTATAACTTGTACATATGGATTTAATTTTATTAATTTTGTAATCATCGATCATTCATTATGTTTTACATAATTGTAAAATATTTTTTTACATTCACTTTCAAATTACTTTAAATTTATATAATTTATCTGGCTTCACAATTAATTATTTATGCATTGAAAAAGATTGAAAAGTCAAAAGAATTACTCCAATTATATATTATTTTCTTCCAAATACATTTTACTTACTTCATATGTTATTTATATAATGAATTATGCAGCCTACCGTATATGTTAGAATCATCTGTATCTAATTCTTCAACGTTCATAGATCCATTACACGCACCGGCCATGTTCGCTCTTGACTAACTCGGATGTATTCTACCTCTCCATAAATTATTGTTTATATATATATATATAATATGTCGACTGTTCTAAAATGATTTATGACTAATAAATAATTACGTAACCGATAGTTAGAGTTCATGAAAGTGTTATTACTATTCATTTAGAAATAAATGTGCACTTTTGGCACAGTTGGCGCTAATCGTTAAAGAATGTAAGTAAGTAGATTACCGAATTTTACTGCACCAGATTATAGTCTATTAAACATTGTTATTCATCTGGTTTTAAAAAATTCACAACTACTTTTGATTGCACAGAACATCTTGTATTTATCACTAAAATTATACATTATCGAAAATATCAAATATATCAATCGCATGCTTCTTTTAGCTGATTATACAATAAAGCTATGAAATTTCGATCATTTTACATGAAAGTATAATACATTTTATATTATTTTGACCGATATGCACTCATGTTTTAAAGGTTAACGAATTATCAAAAGAATTCTAGAATATGAAATTCAATGAAACCTATAATAAATAACTACAATATTAATGCCAATGGCATGTATACGTACATACTATACAAATCATTACTTAAATGCGATGCTTATACATTGAACTTATGTGAGACCGGTTTTTAGAAACAGTGTTATTTATTAATGCATTGTGTGTTAAATTCTGATTCAATCCTCCTTGATTTAAACTAGTTTCGAAGGTAGTTTAAACCATAGAACATGTCGAAGGATGTCTCAGGATGCCAGATGAACATCCGACGAAAAAAGCAGCCATTAGCCTCTGCTATAAACACTTCAGAGAGGACTGAGGACAAGGAATCTTAGACTCGAAAGTGTTATTTATTTATTTTTTCAATGGCTTTATAATTCTCACAAACATTTCGGTGACAATTTACAATTTTTGGCATTCTGAACAAACTCAGAAGAGTTGCTAAACACTCGACAGACACAGCTGTCTGCCAGGGAGAGATAAGGTACACTGCTGGGATTCGAACCCGCTACCTTCACACTTAGTCACCAGCGCCTTAACCGACTGGGCTATCTCAACCCCTAGTTAAAACTTAAAGAGAAGAGGAAATGTTGCTGACTATAGACCTCAAGGAATTCCGCAGTGAAAAATAAGTGCTTGCGTCGCACACTCTAGACACTAAGATCCTACCTTAAAGGATTTTGAGCATCAGCACAGATCTGATTATTCCAACTCTTAGAACGGACAGCGAGGAAGTAAGAAAAGATGCGACTGTCAGAACGCTCAAGAGTCTCGAGACTCGACAAAGAAAGCATCTCAATGTGGACTGATGGCTCTGTTGGTGGATAAACCACAGATGGTGGTGCTGGAGTTGTGTGGTACTGGGAGGACGGCTCCGATGAGACCAAATCCTTATCAGCAGGGGCCTTCTGCAACAGCACACAGGCGGCAGCTGCGAGGCTGGAAGCAGCCCTGGATGGTATCATCTTCAGAGAACCTACAGGACAGTCGGTTAGAATTCACACGGACAGCCGTAGCCTCCTCAACAAGCTCAAGAGGGGACTGGTAAACTGGTCCAGATCTGTGAGAGAGATAACACCATACATCTGCAAGGGGTCCCGGGACAAGCGGGAGTGGAAGAAACGTAAAAGCGGACAGAGTTGCGGCTTTTCTCAGAGTTGATAAAAGGAACTATCACTAACTTAGGTGTGGAAAATCGAGAGGCTCAAGGGCCTACATTGGCAGCCTCAGGGTCAACCAGGGCATAATCGACATCAACTGCCCTAATTGCAGCTCCCCCTCAATGGTGAAACATTTACATTTGGAATTCCAGGACATCTAGGCAGCCCACTGGAGAAGGATTGCCTGGGGACCCGAAACAGCATCTTACAAACTTTTCTGTTCGGGAGAGGAAGCTTTTGGACCTCATAGGGAGACTGCCTGACAGGCTTATAGCGCCAGTACTCTATGAGTGCTCAGTTTCATACGTTTAACTCTTAGCCGTCAGAAGAAGAATAAGTGACAGTTATAGTGACCATGGTTATGCTAGAATGTAAGGACGCGGTGATCGTACGTACCTTCACAGAGGTCAGAGGAGAAGAAAGGATAAGTATAGAGACGAATTGCTTAAACTCGGCACATGGAATGTGAGACTATGAAAAAAACGTGGTAAGATACTTTAGAATTATCTAGGATGATCTTTTTTGCAATAGTCTATATTCATTTTATCTGTTATATATATTTATATTTTAACCCAAACATTCACTCATCCAATTTCTACACACAATCATTGCACAAAATCACTTTAGGAACAGAATTTCATACAATGACAAATTTAATGTTAACATTATTCACTTTGGAAACAGAATATCCTACAGTGACGTTATAGATCTAAGAAATAGTATTAGAACTGTATAAGTGTGTGTCTAAAACAGAAAATGGGGGATTTCTAGATTTACAGAAGAGCACCAGACTTAGCCTAATTTTTCAGGAGAGGCAAAATGAGTTGGAAGGATTTTTTTGACAAAAAACATTAGAATAATGTTGTCTACTATTTCAAAAATTCTGTTTTGAAAATATAGTTATTGTATGTTGCTTAGGTACATATCATATTTTAAAAAAAAGGTGCGTTAATGTAAATACGCAATAATAGACAATTAAAAAACGTTTTACTCCTTAATTAGACTTGATTATTTTTATTAGATAGATGACATTCATCTTAATCGGAGGAATTATATCTATAACTCGAAATAAATTAATGTGATTTAAGCCCGCGGCTGCAGCTCTCCGAAAGTAGGTCAATCAAACATAAACAATCGCAGATTACGTCACCTTAGAACTTGTATACATACATTTTGACCCCAACTTTGTCTCCGTAATATCTTCAGTCACTAAATGTGAATATGTGGAGGAATTTGTGCGGACGAGGTTCTTTTCGTTAATTAATTACTAAAACGAAGATGTTATATCTCCGCCTAGACGGGAAAATAATTTCTAGGCTATGTGTCCGCCTATAG
>JAUZND010085165.1:0-15669 GCA_034780555.1 Coelogynopora nodosa | reverse complement strand
TTCATATGTACAAGTCTTGATTATCCTAGTCATATTACCCTATAACTGCATGGGTCTATCTACCTTTCATATGTACAATTGTTGATTATCCTAGTCATATTACCCTATAACTGCATGGGTCTATCTACCTTTCATATGTACAAGTCTTGATTATCCTAGTCATATTACCCTATAACTGCATGGGTCTATCTACCTTTCATATGTACAGTTGTCGATTATCCTAGTCATATTACCCTATAACTGCATGGGTCTATCTACCTTTCATATGTACAATTGTCGATTATCCTAGTCATATTACCCTATAACTGCATGGGTCTATCTACCTTTCATATGTACAGTTGTCGATTGTGGCTTACTTTTCTGTGCAAATTGGGTTCTTCTACTTTTGATGACATCAAATGTTCAAAGTCTGTATTTGGTAACATGATGTGAATTACAGAAATACTATTTTAGTCGCTTTAATAAATTACAAGCACTCTTAAAATGTAGCCTATATATGCACTGTTATGCCTCAGGATGATTAGTCAGTAAAATTAAAAATAACTTAAAATCACATATTATGCAGTAACGTTATTTGGCGACATATCAAAACCATAATATGTTTTGTATTTCTTGCATTAAATTTACACATGTATATATTCACGACAATAACGCATTACGGTACAAAATGTTTACTTGTTAGAGCACAGAATTTTTATAAAATGAAAAACGACGGTTTGAAACGATAATTTCATATTTAAAAAAAAGTATTGAACCGAGTTATACGAGGAAATCAAAGATTTGATTAATCTTAAAAGATTCTAGCGTTAAAACTCAATACAACACCGATTATAATTATTATATAACTAAAATATAGCACAAAACATATTAAATTAACAATTTATTACTACAGCTATTATTATAATGAAATAACCTGAATATAATTTATAAAAAACTGAATGACACACATCGTACATACAGAAGACTCAGGTGCGTAGCTAGGGGGGGTCGTTGGGTGCTATCGACCCCCCTTTTTCAACAGAGTGCCCTTTTTATCAGTGACAATATTTTTTTGTAGGTATAAATAGACAGCTAAATAGACTTAATTTATAGACTTAAATTTTGACAAAGTTTTTTATCCTGCACCCACGAAAGTTTGAGATGAAAAACTTTTAACTAATGAGTAACATTTAATAAACTGTATAAGCACTGATCTTTATTTCAATTTATTTCTGCGTATAAATTGAGTGACTGTAATTGACAAACTTTTCTACGTGACAAATGTACATAAATGTATTTATTAGAAACTCGTTTACTCTGTGTATATTTTAATTTAATTCCAATTACATAGGTACCTCAATTCCTTTTACCTATACGAGGGAGTCTATGTATAAAAAATGTTATAAAATAATATTTCATATTTTATATTACATTACTGAATCATGATTGTATATAACTTAATATACTCAACGAACACTGGAAAAATTATATATACTTTTTCATTAAAAAAAATAGAAAGCATGCCTTTTTTTAGAAATATCCGACCCACCCTTTTAAATTGCTAGCTACGTGCCTGAGACTAATTTAATAGTAAACAACTGGTGGAGGAATATTTTGTTAGTATAGTTATGTTATTTAAAAAAAAGTTATGGATGTATAATTCAGTCTGAAGCAATAGAAGGATTACACACATTTAATAAAGGTGAAGATATGTTGGCAACATGATCTACGATTGAATGAATTATTAAATATAATATATAAGAATATATCGTATTTGTGTTTTTATCTTAACAATTATTTATCTTATATCTATTTTATTACAAAAAAAGATTAAAAAAATTAAAGAATGGGATAACTAAAGACTAAAATGGATATCAAAAAATTCTTTTCTGTAAACTAATTACGTGGATTTTATACTTAATCCTTGAATAAGCATTTACCAACAATATTTACAGCATATAAACATAAATGAGAGTTTGCTTGAACAAATATTAATTGTATAGCATAGATGTCAACCTTCTCATCCTTCTGGATCAGACAATGAACATAAAAAAGTGTATAAACAAGTAATTAAAACAGTGATTCCAAAACAATTACGCATACCTGTTCCTCTCATTTGAAATCTGAAAACAATGATAAGTAAGATGCCAATGCCAATTTGATTTATGTTCATAACAACTTTACACGCAACTAATCGCAGATTTCCACAATTATGCCAATGTAAAATTAATTAAAAAGTATAACACTACACGGATTTCATTTAACCCTTCTATATAGTTTTCACTTCGTTAGAGAACCACAGTATAGGCCATACCGTTAAAAACGAGCGACTGTCTAAAAAACGTCAATGACTATAATAATAAATATTTTAGAAACAAATTGTAGTTCTATAGCAGATTCCCAAAGAGGACATCATTACTTTCAGTAATTGGCCAATGGTGAAGACAGTGAACGCAGAGAGATACATCAAATTCCTTAAAGACCTGGAACAGTTTCTGCTGATGATTTCCAATCCTATTCGACCAGAAAATATGCGCTTGGTGCAGGACAATGTTGGACTCCATTCAGCCAATGCCACCTCTGTACACATTGCCAAAAGAAATATCCGGCTTTTGCGCCAACCCTCTTATTCTCCAGATGTAAACCTGTATGATAATTACATATGTCCAAGGCTCGAAGCTCTAAGGAAAAACTTCAATTCATCTGATGAACTGAGGGAATTTTTGGATGCTGAACTCCCACATTTCACTGCAACTTGGATGGTGAAGGCGCTCTACGACTCTATGGTCACCCTGACGAAAATAATTGAATCTGGTATATTAACTGTATGTTCCATAGCTTTAATTCAATAAACTTTTTTGGATTGCCGCTTGTTTTTAACAGTCTGGCTTAAAGAGGAAAATGGCATTCATTTTCATTTTACAAAACAGGATTTCAATAATTTTTATACACGAAATTATACATAAAACTTAAGAAAAATATGCATGAAACTTTCTTTATGCCACAAGACATGTTTTAACTTCGAGGTTTTAATAAAAAAAATATACCCAAATTAAGGTATCTGTTCGTATCACATGATTCTTTTTACAGATAACTACTTCCGCATTTAATAAATGTGCTTTACCATGACTATTATTACAGAGAAAAAAAATCTAATTTATAATCACTAAGTAACGATCAAGATAATGACTTTTTAAATTAATACTACTTTCGTACAATATGCGGTTTATTACGTTTATAAACGGGATTAAAATTTCATGATTTTGTAGCATCATAATGTTATTGCTAAAAGATTTTTTGAAAACCATAAATGGAAAAAGTAAAACTACGAACTTATCCAAATGGAACAAGGAAAATTATATATATGTTATATCTTAAAATTAATGAAAATAATAAATATGCATAATAAATGTAATTATGTATAATTATATTAGTAAAGAATGAGATAATAATTGTAGTTTTTATTATGAGCAAAAAATAAAAAAATTAAATAATTTTTTTTTAGAATTATTATTATTATTTTTTCTTTTCATATGCATTATTTTTTTTATCTATGTGAAATAACTAAAAAGATAGACTGCACCTAACTACGGTAATAACAACTAAAATCAGAGCTTCTTCCATAAGACTGAATTATGTCAATAGGTTCAGCGGTAGATTAACAATGTTATTCATATTGTAACTGAAAAAGCCAAAATCAATATGTCAATAAAACCTCGATTGATTGCAATTATACTTAAAACAATTATGAACAACTGACAATAAATTACAGAAATATACGCAAAAGTTATCCTTTGATAGTGTAAAACGCATTCATAGTTAATGAAAGTGAAATAGTTCAATATGTTTAAAAAATCCTTATATACAAAATATATATTGTTTATATTTCAATATTGGTGGATGCAAGTTTTGACTGGGTGAGAAGTATTTCAAGTTCATTTCCAACAAGGCTATTTCAATATTCAGTATATTATAAATTATAAGTAACATTAGATGAAAATGAGGCTATTAAATACTATTAGTGTATGATGTAGGACCATTTAAATGGGATTTTGAATGGAATCTTGAAACTCATAATCCAAGCCTGATTGTGGTGACTGTATTAAAATATAGAAACTTATAGAAATATCATTAACATACATTAATGAGGTATTATTTGTAACGATATGCATAGGTATATATATATTTACGAGGTATAATTACAAATTATTTGATGTAATTATCTAACCATTTAATTTTGATCGAGTATCATAGTGTCTTGAATAATGCATCGTCGGGGAGGGCTGTTATCATGGGCATGACATCTGTTCGGGAGACTGGGTTACTAAAGTAGGAGAATCTAAAATCAAAAACATGTGTACGAAAATATATATATATATTAATTTATATGATATTATTATGAGAAAAGTAACAATAATATGGCAAAATATAAATTCCAAACAGCCAATAATTACCTTAAATAGTCTATTAAGCTAAACAATGCATTATTTATATCACTTTTAGTACTGGTTAGAGTTGATCCACCTGCAATTGAAGCATGTCTATGATATTTTGAAAACATCACACTTTATTATAATAAATTTTTAACAAAATACCAATTTAATACTGTTTTGTTGGATGCTTTTTTCAGCATGCATAAATCACACAAATAAAAAATTAATAAAAATGTACATATATAGAGAAATTATCTTTACCAGTTACAAACGTGTGTATAGTAGTATTTATAGTGAGATTGAGAAGAAAGTGGAGCAGATTGATATAAAAAATTATATATACAAATTAGTTATATTTTATATACCAAAAATACATACTCATTTTAAACTGAATTTAAAATTTAGAATGTGTATTTTAATGAACCATTTGAAAATTAAAGTAATAAAATTATTTTGAAAATAATATTACACTTAAATTTTTTTTTCTGCTATTACAAAAAATAAGCTGAAAAAATTGATGTATAATTCAATAGAACTCATGACAATAATACATATTGCAAACAACCAAAGTAAAATCCATAGAAGTGTGACATATTTGTAATTTCATTAATTTTTTGGAAAAATTAAAAATGAAGTATCTAATCTGTCCATCATTGTAGCTTTAAGTTCAATTTATTAATAAATATATAAAATAATAATGCTTTTGTGATTAACATACTTTTCAAAACATATTTGTTTGTATTAACTCCATTGTTTATTCCAGTAAAAAAATAAACTGAGAATTTATGTAGTTTTTTTATCAGTTCAGAAAGTCAAACAAGCTAATGACATTTGCTTTTTTTTAAACAATATAATGGTTCAAAAAGATTGACAAACTTATAATGTAAAAAGTTAAATAAACTATGTACAATTACAATATTTATCTAAAGCAGCAATTTAGGGGCCTAATCTATATTGGTTAATTAATATATTAATAATTATTTGTTGTATCCTTACCCACAATGTTAAAAATTATTATTCTATATAACATAATATGTAATACTTAAAGAGATTATCAGAAAATTGAAATATGTAATAAATAAATCATTATTAATATATTTAAATATATGTAACTATCAGTATTATTTTATAATTATGAGCTAATTTTTGAGAATTATTTACTGTATTATAGAAATATATATATATAGTATATAACATATAGTATTACCTGATATTTTTCAATATTAACATGTAATAATTTATGTATTTTAATATTATTTATATGTATATTATTATATTATTAATATAGTATTTATATTAACAATTAATTTTAATTAAGGATATAAAATATATACATTTAATTGATTATAAATTTATATATTGTATAAATACATCAGTTATGGAACAGAATTAAATAGTTTATATATGTAGTGTCTGGATGGAGAATTGAAGAATTGAAAATGAAGAATTGAATTAGTTAGATTTAGATAAAAATAGTTATAAATATTAAACACTTATAATTTTTTAATTTAAATTTTAATAATTTTATATAAATTTCAAAAAATTAGATTACTAATTTTTAATAAGAATAAGAAACATAGAACTATATTATAGGCTATAAACATGTGAAGCACATATATTATTTTTAAATAATATATGGATGATAAGTTTATAATCTATCTGTAATAAGTATTTATAATTAATAACCATTTTTAATAAAAACTTTCAGCTTAACTATTAAATAATACTATATTATAGGCTATATTAATAATATAATTTATTTAAATAAGTGTCTATACTTGACACTGGATGTTACTATACAGATATAAAACATTAAAAATATATATATTATTATTTCTTTATAGACTGAATATAGTGGCATATGTAGTGCATATAGACTATAATTCTCTGTCTATAGAACTCTTCTTATGAAACTGTAAATGGTTGCCAAATTGATATTATTATATATTAAAATAGTTATTTATGTATGAAATAGGTAAGACTATAATAGTCATAGAGCCATAGAGGATCAAGGGATATACCTTTCTTAAAAACAATATTATATAGTTGTCTGATATAATAATAATGTAATAGTGAATTTTATATTATATACATATCCCTAAGCTACAGAAAAAAACCTGATGTTAAATCTATAAGACCTGATGCTGATGCTAAGCCTAGTATAAGTTTAAATAAGCATGGATAAATAAAATGTAAAGGTAAATATATATCATAATTTATAATTAGGTTGTAAAGGTAAAGTACAGAATAAAAATCATTTTCATATCACCAGATTTTATCACTGACCCTATTATACTTGGTATTAGCATCAGTCTTTTCCAGCATCAGAATCAGTCATTATATTCCATGTGCTTGGCATCAGTTTCAGGTTTTGGGGAATAAGCATCAGGTTGTATCTATAAGCACTTCAGTTGGATTTTTAAATAATTGTATTTAAATAAAATATTATTGCAAAAGATAGAATAAAGTATGTTGATTTCAAATGTTTTTATTTTTCTAATTGGCCCATTAAAAAAATGTGACTTCTAATGTGTAATAAAAAATAGAGTTTCTCATGCAAATTGCATAGATATTTATAGTACTATTAAATAGGTACTTTTGTGATTTTTCAATATAAAATATCAATCAAATTTATATATATTTTATCATATATTTTTTCTATTTATTCAATTTCTAGAATTATTTTTTAATAAATAATTTTTAAATAGAACTAAATTATGAAAGGTATATTAATAAAGTTAATTATTTAATTTCATGCACAGGACATATAGATCCCATTTTGAGCTTAAATTGGGATTTTTACTATTGTTTAATTGATGAGTTGTGAAATCATCTTAGATCACATTATGTTATAATTTAAGTTTGTAAAAAATACCAGGGAATATAGACTGTAGACTATTTAATTATCCCATGTGATATAGCATTTTTGGACTATTTTTCCTGGAATTCCAGGGGATATAGTCATAGCATAATTTATAAATTAATTAATAAATTCACTTTTATATATGTAAAAACAAAACAATAATTATTTTTAACATCAAAATTGTGATCTATATATTTAATTTAATCAGAATACATTATTACTGTATCAAAAAATATTAAAATTAAAAATATTATGTGATATTTCAATTTTAATATCCATCTCATTTTTACAGTTATTACTTTAATTTTCAAAATTCGGTGAATTTCATTAAATTTTTGAATATTAATAAAAATTGTTGTATTTATTTAATGATATGTTTTTCATACTAAAATTACCATAAAAAATTTCTCATTTCCTTAGTCTTAACTAATTTTCTTTTCATTATACTTACTTAGTAAGTTACTATTGTATTAATAAGTGATTTTTATACCAGCTGTATAAAGACTAAATTGTAAAATTTTAAAATATGATCAATTTTATTTAAAAAACAATACTGTCTGAAGTGCTTAATCTATAATATGGACTATAAATTTAAAATTATATCTATTATCATGCCCATTGGCCATATAAAATAATTATAGTATGCATACATCAGTGGCTGGTGCCTGTGGTCAGTGCTATAGTCTAGTACAGTACTAGTCATGCAATTAATTAGTTCATATAAACCCATAATAATAATAATATTATTCCCTTAATTTAACATTTCACAATAAGTAACAAAGATCAACGTATAGGCATGGGTTTTTGTTATTATTATGCCCTTTCTAATTATATATAATTTATAAATTATGCTATGCCTAATGCCTATGAGTATGGGGATATGAAATTATTTGTATTTTATTACGACAAGAATTATTTTAAAATACGTACTGTATAAAATATGTGCTGTTTCAGAAAAAGTAATGTATAATATTAATTGTTTATTAATAGTTAACTTGATAATAAAATGACAGATATTTCACCTAGTTTATGCGCAAATAAGTAACAAAAATGACAACGAAATTTTTGACAACAAATTTAAAAGACGCTCTCTTTATTTATGCGGTATTAAATTTTACCTTAGCAACACGTTTAAAGCATTTAAAAGCATATACTTGTCTATTATTTATAAATAAATTAAGAGTAAGTTTTAATATGACATCGTGCCAAAAAATTAATCTTCTACCTTCTCACACATCGTCACGCTAGGGGACATTCACAAAAAACGTTATGCAAAAAATAGGCTTTTCAAAGGTAGCAAACACCCCCTTTAAAAATGTAACGATCTTGGAGACAACCCCTCTGAAAGAAAAAATATAATTAATTTTAACTTTTACCACGTTTGTCTGTATGAAATAATGGTTTGTGGAGATAAATTACTATTAAAAATTAAAGCTGTATTTGCGAAAAATCTACAATAGTTTATCAGACAGAAAGACTGCAATGATCAGTTGTGTAGGACTTGCTAACATTCTACAAAATATTTATGCGTGCCACAACAATGTATATGTTGACAATATTTTAACACGATTCTTATTATACTACAAGACTGATATTCATGAATGCATAGTTGCAGAAACCAACAGACAAGCGTACATGGCGTTACACGGCGTTACGCTGAAGCTAGCAAGCACCCCTTCCTGCGAAATGTTATTTGTGAATGGCCCATCTAACCTCCCTAAAAATTATGTGTTTACCCAACAAATATTATATTTCTGTGGTTTATATCTATGGTTTACACACGTGTTTATTTCTTTTATACTTCGCTTCGGGAATCAAACATATTTTACGAAAATTTTGAATTAACATAATTACAATCAAGTTTGATCGTTTATGAATTTCATTCACTTTTTACATTTTTTAAACCCCATTTCAACTAGTGTATACCTAGTAATTTCTACGGTAAATATGCACATAATATATATTTTTAGTTACATATACAATATATAATAATATTTATGTTTTTTGGCTATATTTATTATTTTTTTACCATTAATAAATGCTAATTAGAATGAGAATTCAGGGAGTTTAAAATTATTTTGCTATAACTTTAGGTAAAAGACTAAATGTGTTACATGGAATTACATAATGGTATGTATTGAATATACAATATAACGTTCAACAAATTCTGATGAACATAAATTAATTATTTTAACTGAGAAGGTTTTATGATAATATGTCATTTTTAAAATTATAATTTTGAAAAGGAATAAATCAATTTTTTTCATATTATATATACGAATGGGAATCTCGGAATGGGAATGGCCGAGTGTTTAAGACGCTGCGTTGTGTTTTGGAACAGGTTCGAGCCCGCTCTGGTACTCTCCCGTTCCTGGCTAACAGCTGTGTTAGTCAAGTGTATCCGACCCTTTATGGGTTCGTACGTGCTGCATGAAAAATTCTCCTGTAACTTTGTGTGTGTGTTACTTAGGAAATAAAGCTTATAAAAAAATTGTTTTATGTATTTGTGATTGTGTATCTATAATTTATATATACATTTTTTAAAATTATTATTGAAATATATGTTTAATATAATGTTGTAATTAAATTGCAAGTGATAATTAGTGATAATTGATAGTAGAAATAAAAATGTAAAATTTTAAAAGTTCAAAGGGATTATAAAAACAAGGTTTACTTTGGCGAAATTGAATATCCACCAAGAGGCCTATATTTAAGGCCTACCGACTATTGTATTTAATAAATATTGTTAATGATTTTTTCAAAACATTATTCATGGTATCCATAAGTATAATATTATTCGTTAGTTATAAACTAATTCATATGGGGTTAAATAAAAATAAATAAAAAAGTGAACAAAAATACATAACTGAATCTTGATTGTTATTGCTATAGTCTTAAATGGGCGGCAAAAACTCGTTTGTTTCCATTAAAATTGCTGAAAGGCGTCTTGTTAAAAATATTTAGTCTTTTCTGTAAACCATATCTTATAGTATACATGCTCTTTGTTGTTAAATTGTGAAGAGCTAATTCACTCATTAACTCGTTATTTATATACTTTGCATTTTAATGTTTTCAATTATACATCATGTGTTTATGAATAAATATGAAGAAATGTGACATCACATTAATTTGTTGCTTCACCCCTTTACTATTCTACAAATATACATATCCCCCTCAAGAGTGACATCATAAAAATTATTTAAAAAAGTTAATTTCTCCTTTTATCTCTTATATAATTTACGTATCGTCACGCTAAAATAAGCCCCAACTAAAAATGACGTCATGGTTGCCATAGTTTTCATGGGCTTATTTAAAAAAATGATATATTTCAAAATAACGCTAAATATCACAAATATAATCAATTACAAACAATGGATTGCGGGACATTTATTTAACCCTCTAACTACCATGGAGTCGCTAGTGACTCCAGCACACTACAATTTTAATCACTCTACAAGAATTGAATCACCTACCTGATTTCGGTGAACCCGAATTTCTAATGGGAAACGTTATCATAAATATTATTTAAAAAATTTAAATCATACATTGTTACAAGCTATGAACCACCTAGAAAATCCCAACACTATCTACCAGGTCAGGTCGCTAGCGACCTCAATTTATAATAACTATTTTGTCAACATTTTCTTAAATATTTTGTTTGCTATTATATTATTGTTAAAAATTATTATTATTGCTATTCATACTTTTTGTTCTAATAATAATAATTATATTCAATAAAGGTTGATATTTATTATGAAAACAAACATATATTCATGATTATTTTAACGAATTGTTTGGAAATGTAGGATTACATTCACTTATTCTGTGCAATCTAAGCATTGTTTAACGTGATGATCTTGGCACACTGGTTTACCACATGTGGTGCAGACCTCAGTGGTTTTTTGTCCACATTTCTTGGACATAAAGCGCATCGTCGCCTCTTCTTTGGAGCGTTCACCTGCTGCAGAAGGAGGGGTCGACGTTGAGGCTGGACTATTTGATTTTGACGATGCTGGCCTGCAACGACAGCATCATTGCACATTATAGTTAAGGCCAATTGCTCAATACAAAGCCGACGTCTGTGAGACTTTGTTGGTTGTAGTTTGGATAGATGGTCAGAAAAACTACATGGAACGCATTGTAGGCAATGATGTACAGAAAATTGTTAAATAATACCATCGACTATCTCTTTGTTTTTCTTTTGCATGTATAAGTACGGTCGCTTATTGTGGATTTCGCATGTGTGATGTTGGCTTGACATATCAGAACAACAAGTCGACCTTTCTTGGGAATATATGAGACGAGCGTGGTATCACGTTGGAACGCAAAAGTCGTTGAATTTTCTTTTCTGCCGATCTTGTTCGTGATACTTGGGGACAAATAGGATTTGTTCTGGCGGACTGTTCCAAATATATAGGGCTACATAGATTTTATACACGCTATTATACATCTGTTACACGCTATTATACATCTCTTACACGCTATTATACATCCGTTACACGCTATTAGACATCTGTTACACGCTATTATACATCCGTTACACGCTATTATACATCTGTTACACGCTATTATTCATCCGTTACACGCTATTATACATCTGTTACACGCTATTATACATCTGTTACACGCTATTATACATCTGTTACACGCTATTAGACATCCGTTACACGCTATTATACATCTGTTACACGCTATTATACATCTGTTACACGCTATTATACATCTGTTATTGATTTATACATATATTTTTCAGAATTAGTGTTGATAGCGTGTGCAAAATAATGAATTTAAATTTATGTAGGTGGTATCCATATAGATATATATATATATATAATATTTGAAACAATATAGCTGTAAATATTAGATAAAGATATAATTGACATATAAATTTGGTATAATTCAGAGCAAATATATTTGAGTAAAATATCATTCGATAGGATCGCTAGCGACCCCATTTGGTAGATAATGCTCGTTTTTTCCGGTAGTTAAAAGCTGGTTAATATAGTGAATATATACAACACTGAAATTATTATTATTTTTTTAATTGAGAGACATTAAATTATGTTTAAAACAATTTAATGTAATTAATTTTGCAATATATTTGAATTATATAATTCCTAATTAGTAAACAATCAAAATAATAATTTATTTTGTGTTCATTCTTCATTCTTCATAACTATACTATATATGTGAATATGTATTTTATATATATTTTGACCGTTTATATATTTGCCAAAAAGGAAAAAAAGTGACATCAAAATTGTTGCTACCCTCTCCCCCTTAATCACCCTAGTCATACGTCATCTACAAGCCCATTCTACAAACCTCCTCACTCCCGCAAGACTCACGTCGTTTTCCATAAATACTGAATTATAAAAAGCGCGAAATAACCTGATTAATTTTAAACGACTCCACCTTTTCAATCGACACCGACATTAAAATTGACTTTTTTTTAATGTTAAGATGTAAAAATATATTCATAAATACAAAATTAAATGGTTCACATATTTAATAAGATGTAATAATATAGGTCACCCCATAAATAGCAGTTAAAATGTTCGTTAAAAATTGTAAATATAATTAGGATCATAGAGAAGGAAATACTAATTTTTTTGCTAAATACTCTATTATTAGGATATTATTAAAAAATATATTAAATTATTGATTCAACTAATTTTATTGCGAAAAGGTTTACAACAACGAAATGATTGAGCTAATAGATCTGTCGTATTGATATAATGATTATATATATATATATATACATATATATTGTATTTATAAACAAACAGAGCTTGAAGGATTTAGCGTGTAATAAACGCTTACTTAATTTACCAGATTTAAATTATAGTGAACACTATTAGCGGAAAATTAAACACGCTAGCTATGCGCATAGATTTTGTCCAAAATTGGCTAAATTAAGTATTTCAACATTATTGATAATATCCATATTTACACTGTTAACTTTGGCAATTAATACATTTATTTCTACAGAAAATGTGCTTTTATCCCTGCAAATGTTTAGCGTATTGAAACAGTTAATCTTCGACTTATTCGTAGGTACTCTGACTAGACACGGGGTAACTTTTCAATGTAAAAATTTAATACGCGGGTTAAGATTTAATCGATGAGTAAATTACCTCGCGTTTGTGCAAGTCGGTTCAGTTTACCTATGAGGTCAAGTTTACCTCTCGCTTGTGCAAGAGGTCGATTAAGTTCAATTACGCAAGACACGTCTTGCCTCGCTTTTATGCTGTTATCTATTGTAGTAGGCATGCAAAAACAGATGCCAACAGCATTTTAGCTTTATCACCCCCATATGTTGTGAAAAGAATATGTGGCAGATTTGTAGCATGATGTGAACAATATTAGCGGTAAATTAAACACGCTAGCTATGCATGATTTGAGGATCATAGTTCAATAGACGACATATATATATAATAAATATATATTCTTCTATTGAAATCATATATTGCAATTTTGCAGAAAAGTTATGGATATGTCATCGTCTGAAAACTTTCCAGAATTAGAGGCTTCAAGTAAAGTAAGACATTACAAATATTTTACTTATTCCAAAATTAGTCCTAATTTTTAAAAATGTATTTGCATGACTTAGTAGTAAAATGATGCCCTGCAGGGTTAAATGCTAGCAGGAAAAGAGCTCGAATTGTTGACCAAAATTCGAGATAAAAAGTTTCTAGAGAAAGTCGGGCTGACCAGTCGAATTCGACAATTTAACCTAAATCATTTAAACAGTAAAAATCATAAAATATAAATGCAATATGAAATAAAGAATAAATTATCTTTATAAAATCAGGTATTATACTAGTATAATACGTACCGCGAATAGCGGGATTATAAAATTCGAGAGTTGCAATTTAGTCCCGAGGGCTTTAAATCCCGTAACAAAGAATGGGAACAACATATTAAATTAAACGAATTAAACGTATTAATTCGTTGAACTTTTACTTCGCTGCTAAATTTCATACATTGTTTAGACTCTGAAAAGATTATTTGATGTGACACCGGCATTTCTCCGGATATTGAAAACGTAACTGATAAAACCTATTCACTCTTACCAATACATTATATTTTATCACATGGTATAGCTGATTATTCGTCTGGTACAGTGTATGGATTAGTGGCAAATTTAATCGGAGTACGCCGAACAACGGCTGAAACTAAAAAACATGCTGTAAAGTTGGAAGATTGTGTATATAGCACCGCTTAAGAGATAACAGCAACTATAATGTTTGCAATATGTACTCGCCCTCTGGAAATGAATATTTCTATTCGCTTTTATTTTTGTAACTACATAGATGCCATTTCGATACTTCCAATGTATCGAATATTATATTGCTTTTACTAAATATATTAATCAGTAATTTATATGTATAATATGAACATCATTTTTATAATGAAATTTGCTGATACCATATTTTACATAATAGTGAAACTTGCAAGGTTTTCTACCATCAAATAGTATATTTGTTTTACTAAATGGTTGCAGATGCTTACATTGATTAAACACGCAGCTAAAGGCCCCAAGACAAGTACCATTAGAAAACTATCTTATGGATATTTTATTGATTGATCTATCCATCGGCTTTAATTTTTTTTCGGATTTGGAGTTGCATGTTTCAAAGGCATGACTTACCATTGTATCATGTTCTATATGCCTGTGGTATTGTGAAAATAGGAAATGAAACAGGAGCGCCCCACCTTCACTGTTCCAAAGAGCTACAGTATCTAACGCATCATACTCGAAGAACGAACTCCATCATTTATTAACTGCGCAACAGGATTTCTGCCGGGTCGCCTACTAGCACCAAATGAATCGGCAGGCATAATGGCACTGACTTTGTGTTTTAATTTGATGTGCTTTGTACCAGTGTTGGTGGCACTTTACTCTGTGTTATATGCTGAGATGTGTTTCAACTTTAGATTTTTTTGTTTTAAACATTAGGATTTTAGAAAATTATACTGTTAAACATGAGGATTTTATGGGGTTAAACTTTAATATTTAATGGAGTTCCAGTTTAGGATGTTTTTGAGGTATAAATCCTAAGGATATTATAGGAGTTTCAATATTGATGCTGTATATTAATATTATCTGGCGATATATACATAGGTAAAACACGGACAATATTAGTATTAACAAATAGTACAGTGCGATCTCGAAAATACAAACATAACGAAGTGTACAAAGCGATATGGAGAGATTTAAAAGTTGCTGGTGCCTTTTTAACATTTGTTTCAATATTAAATCTTTATATAGTACTTATAGTAGTATACCGTAAACTGGGGTAACTTTGAATTATGGGGTGACATTGAATAAAAATCTATTTAATTTTAAAATTATTTTTTTATTTCTTTTTAGTATAAACAGGTGTTTCA
>JAUZND010085154.1:0-15669 GCA_034780555.1 Coelogynopora nodosa | reverse complement strand
TGCATACCAAGGAATAGTTCAATGGAGATTTGAGATTAAATTTGTCCAGAAGGCTAGTAAGAAATAATTTGCAATCATTGTGAAATGCCAACAGTTGTTGTGGAGTTGCATTGCTAATTCTCTTAGCATCACGAGTCACAAAACCAAAGTTTATTTCATTGTGTAGGATTTCATTGTCATGCAAGTCCAGCATAAACAGCTTCTCAGGATTCGTATTTGTTAACACCTCTGGCTTAACCAGCTTGGAAAGAAGAGCACGAGTCATAGATTGAATGTCTTTTCCTAAAAATGGAAGCATTGGCTTGTTGGACTGGTACATTGTCAGAAGGGGCCTCAATTCCGGCATTTTTAGTCAAGAAGTTATTTATGTACTCGTGGATTTTTATTGTATGATAAAAATTTACACGGGTATTTACATTATAGGTATACATAATTATAAAATTTATGGAAAGTACGTAATATCCCGGATTAAAGCAAAATGCATTAAATCAAGGGTTTATCCCGGCCGGGGCAGCCTTTTTCTAAATCCCGTGTTTTTCCCGGAATCCTTGATCAGTGGCAACCCTGTAATAACCTATGCTAATTTATTATTTTTTTCAAAAAAACGTAATGCAGGATTTATCAGATTTAAGAGAATGTTTAAGCTAAAGACTTTATTATATTAACTGTTTTATCATTGTAGGATTTTTTAGATTTGAGAGAATTTTAAAATAAAATTATATTTGTAAGGTAAAATTTGACTTTTCCAAGTGCTAGACCGCTTTCGATCCTATTGAATCTCTTCTGTAGTTATTTATATAGGTTATATATTTATTTATAGTTATATATTTCTTTGAAAATAGTTGAAATAGATGATGGACAATTACAACAAAATCTAAATTATATTTATGAGCATAACGCTACTCATTTCTTCAAAGATTTATAATCACAACTTTTCCAATCCATAAATGGACATTTTAATTTCAATAATATATAATTGATTAATGTCTTTAACCTGTGGTATTTTCTTTACAAACAAAGATCTTATTAATATATTCTATTATTATACTAGTATACAATATTATATATATATATTATATTCATATAGTACATTTTATTCAATATATAATTTTAAAGATAAAAACGGAATTTTATTAACGATATAAATTCTGTTATGTACATTTCACATTGAATTATGAAATATTTTACTTAATTTTTTAAAAGGAAAATAAATTATAATATAATCAATAATTCAATACAAGTAGGCCTATATCATATGTTTTTGCCTAATTATAAATTATTTTATCACATACGTTTAAAGTATGCACAACACAAAATACTAATAGTTTCAAAATGGATAAAAATTGTATTTTGTATAACGTATTTTGATAAAATAATTATGAAATGAATTGTAAAACGGTTCCAAAAGGTTATAAAAAAATAATGAACAAAACTCCCCGATAGACAGTTATCTAATCTATGGAAGGCTGCAGCCTTTTAAAATATGCATACCTCGTTCAGCCAAAGAATTGGAAAGAAAAGAGTCTGAACATCTTCAAATATGCTGAAATAAAGAGCAAAGGTTTGCTAGCATGCAAAAAGTTATCTATATTCGAGCAATTGGTATTTATTATGTACTGCATGGTGAAAAAGGAATTGAAATAATGCTAAAATTAGTATAAAAATAATATGTAAAACGAATCCTTTACATCAAATATTCAAACTCATAATATGAATTTACATGAAAAAATCTTTAAAATACGTATTTCACTGTAAATGTCAAAACCAAATGTAAGTAGTACCATAAATAGAATATAACTCAAAATTAAAAACCATTAAATAATAGACTTCTGCAATGTCACTAAATGAACAACTGTTATATATTAAAACAATTCGCAAAACATAAGAAATAAAAATTATAAAATCGAAAACGGTCAGAATTGTTGGTCATTATGTTTTTTATAGTTGGTAAAGTAATCATCCAATAATATTATTGTTCAATAAAATGCATTGAAATAAAAGTTCGAATAATAATATGTAGATATTTAATGAACATTTGTATTGTAAATAAGTATAATATTAATGTTATTTATATCAGCTATATTATAACTATAATAAATCACAGAACGCCTTAACTAACCAGTAACAATATTCTGCTATAATATGCAACTAGTTTATTTACGTTGCAAGGGAACAGGGAAAGTTGTTAGTTTTCTTTATTGGTAGTGTATAATACATAAGTAAATGTCATACTTGAACCAATGCAATGATAAATTGCAAAGGATTGAATTTGTGATATAAATATATATTCTAGTATACAAATACCCTTCTACTAACAGTCTGGTCGATGATTTAACGTTGTAATAAATAATATGTATGACTTTGTGTCTTTAGTATACTACACTATACATACTATCATGAATGTATACATACTACATTGACGGTTAAACTTACACGAATTTGGGGATCTTTTTAATGTATGCGTTAACCTGCAGACGCTTGAAAACTTCCATAACAACTCCCGTTGTCTAAAAATATCATATACAGTGTAAATCAAAATATGACAAAAGGCATAGGCACGTTGAACGAAAATGACCAAACAAAATTTAATTACATTATAAAGTATAGCAATTAAAAAACAGTGGTATCGTAATATTTAGAAAACATTTTTATGAAGGATTATAAAGCTGATTATTTAAAAAATCAGTTTGAACCACAGAATACTAACATAATATATTTTCCCTTAAAAAATTGCAAAATTAAAGTATATTATAACTGCATTTGAATGAAGTATACACGCTTGTCTAATAAATAAAATAAAAAGTTTAAGTTCAGCCAAGGACAAACTAAAATATTTACCTATATTTTAGATAACAAATTGCCATAGTTTTTTTAAATCAAACGTCGTAAAACATTTCAAGTAAAAAAGATGTAAACTGTTATAGAACATTAATTATCTCTAACAAAATACAAGTTCGTAGTTACATATTACTAAACCATAGACTAGTCTGTAGCTGACTACTTATACTGTAAAACTGATGGCGAAACTGTAGATGTGCACTTCCTCCACTACCAAAAATAAATAAATTTATCACAAACTGATGGCATCCTAAACGAAATGCGAGATCTACTTTTCTAACTGGGTACATTTGTCGAGTAACTAATACTGCTGTAATATTCCAATAGTGGAATAAATTATAATAATAATCAGGGTGGTATTTCGATTTCGAGTAACACACTCTTCATACTATTGAAACCAGAAACCCACCGGCTCGAGATGAGCATAGGTACTGTGCCACTCCCGGTTGGGCCGCATCCCGGCCACCGCCTCCACCAACCGGGGATCCCCGCCCAGGAAATGGGGCTGTGAGGTGACAATCGGCAGCTGGAACCCATCGACACTCTTGCAAACAGTGAGGTTGAGCAGGCCGGCCGGCAGACAGCGGTCGGGCGTGGGTGAGCAAAATCCCTCATTGTCCGGGTTGACTGAGGCATTGGCCAGGATACTGTCGGGCCCAGTGAATCTGTACAATGTAAGGCCGGGGTCAGTGCGACTGGTCACACGGCGGTCGTACAGAGCGTAGACGGAGCGGCAGATATCCGAGGCGAAGACGGGTAGTCGGGTCGACTCAGTGAGAAAAGGGGGACCCAGGCTGCCGTCTTGAGGAGAGAGAAAGGAGTGTAGATGATTTAATGTTGCACCGCACGTTTACCAATAAATTATTACCGCAATAGTGATACCTATTATTTAAACAATAATAATATAATATAAGAGTGACACAAACATATATTGTTTAATTATAAATGTGAAAATCACACACACTATATAAAACAGTGAAGAAGCAACCAACATAGGCACATTAGTCTTGTACCTACGATTAGAAAAAATACAATTATATACCAGTAAAATGAATATATTTTTATCTGTGGATAATTAAATTGTGTTTTTTTACTATCACTGCAACACCTATGTCTAGAATTAATAATAAGCTAATAGCACACTTGTAATATAGGTATGCTTTATTAGCTCGCTATATCCGATTTAGACAAGTTTCCGAATATTTGCACAATTTTTATGAGAAAAAAAGTTATCTATCTTCTTTGTTTTTACTGTTTAACCAATAATATTAGCTTGTAATAACATAATCATTGAAATAGTTAAAAAAAACTATTAGTTAACTTGATATAAACACGATAACTTAATTTTTTGGACTGTAAAATGATGGGGCTTATAACCAAATTCTCATTATGTCTGTTTTAGTAGTACCCAAACTAACAAAAAAAATTATGTAAAAGTAGTATCAAAAGAAAATAATGAAACTTTCGTAAACATTGACAATATCGTATGAATTAAAATGTTAAATTAACTTTTTTAATTTAATTAACTTTAAAAATAACTTTAAAAAATATATACTAAACTTATTCGTATACCTTTAATTAAGGATATGATTAACCTAAAACCTCTAGACTATGTGAACCTTCAGATTGAGATGAATTAATGCTGCACTACATTAATTGTTAAAGTATTGTTCTATCAATTATTTTAAACTAATATATTACAATTTCAATAAATGTTCAAGTAAGTCCAATTACAGTATACTTGTTATTGTCTTTTTTATGTAACACTGCAATTCAAATAGTATGAAAAAAACACTATCTTATCTCGGCTAATAGTATTCTTACTAAATAAATTTTACGGACAAAATAATTAATTACGTTAAACGTAAAAAATATTTAAAAATATAAATATTGATAATATAACAAACTTGAACTAGATAACAAATGGCATGCTACTTTGTTAGGGATATAATAAATATAAATATATTAGTTAAATTTATCATAATTTAAAAGGGCGTTTTTGTTGTTTTTAGCTACAAAAAATTCGCAATTTTATAAAGTTCCATATGACAAAAGAAAAATATTCGAACATTAGCAAGCAATCCCCCGTCCATAAGTTTTTTCGTATAAATAAAACATTTGTAAAATTCAACACATTTATTAGAGATACGAACAGAAAATGAAGATAAAATAAATGTTTCTAAATAATTCGTTTATATATAACACAAATAAATCAAAAAGAAAATTAATTTGTGAGAATTCATATTATTACCTGTGCCATTTATTTGGTTTGCTTCATCCGATGTCCAAAAATTTAAGTGGCTAAATAAGATAAAAAATCAACAATTTTTAAATATTCATAATAAATTTATCTATACAAAATCATAAGTTATTATTATAAAGCATTATGATATACTTCTGTCGTGTATTTCACAATATATATTTATGCAACACCTATAAAAAGCTTACTCGCTTCCGTTAAAAGAAATGATCGTTCCTAACTTGGATATATCAGATAAGCCGGCATCGATTACATATATTCCGTCATAACTATCATTCATCTGAAAAAGGATGATATTATTATCAAATAATGGTAACTTTATGCCACATAGAATATATAATGTAATAACTACAAATGTAATAACTATACAAAGCTTATAGTTTCTAAGGGGTTAGTCAACAAATGAGTCATCGATCGTTCGACAAGGAATTCCATGAATACTTATATATCTCGGCTACAAGACGAAAAGTGTTCACGGAATGCGAATAACTTCCGTTAAACTTATATTTGTATAGCTAGGTATCGCCGCTTGTACTTCGATAATATATGGAACATCAGTAATATTGATTACAGCTTGTTTGCCATATAGTTATTTAGGTTCTAAATTAAACTAACTTTGTTCATTATTTGCTAGCGCTATCCTGCAATATAAATGCCGGTAATTTACAGTCGTAATAAAACTTAATAAACTTTTTGTTGCGATTACTTTTAATAGCTTACACGTATAATGTATGCTTAAATAAAGGGTAAAAATAGATATTAGCCTTTAGAATATTTTATAAATTGAGGTATTATTAACGATTATATTCTTATATAATTCTTGTGAATATTCTTATATAATCGATTATATATTATATATAGTTAACGATTACTCAAATTCAATACAGCCAAGCACTATCAATGTGATGATATGTTGCAAGAATGAAATTTTTTTACACATTTTAAATCTCAATAATTAAATTAGCCAATGACATTTATGTATAGCAAAAAATTAATAAAGTCTTCGTGTAAACAACAAACATGTTTATATTAATTAGTGAAGTCAGATTACGTTGAATCTGTTTTTATAGGTTTAAAAATTAATCTGTTAATAAAATATATATTAACATATAAAACAAAAACAAAAAATATTTAGCAAT
The DNA here is from genome assembly GCA_034780555.1 of Coelogynopora nodosa. Taxonomy (NCBI): domain Eukaryota; kingdom Metazoa; phylum Platyhelminthes; order Proseriata; family Coelogynoporidae; genus Coelogynopora; species Coelogynopora nodosa. The sequence goes on along the minus strand of JAUZND010085154.1, from coordinate 9,432 downwards.
ATTTGATTATCAATTAAAAATACCACAACATCGAAAATTTTGCTCTAATAATCCATTCTAGAAGCCGGTAAACTGCAACATTTATACTAATAAATTATTAATACATTTGAAATAAACACAGAAAAGTTTTAATTATTATACCCCGGTTAGAATCCCAACGAAATCTGTATTGACGATACTGGGTGCGTATGATTTGGCTTTCTTGAGAATAGGATCGTGGTAACCCCAGGTTATCTCACGCACAGTTCGGTTGATAAATAGAGTTTCATTGGGAAAGAGAAGCGTGAGAAATGTTGCCAGATCAACGATTTCCCATGACAGATACTCAACTCCATAGATAAGCGTCTGATCGGAATAACAAAGAATACAACTATATGAACATGAATAATGATATAGCAACCGGAAATGATGGGGTACATTTCCAGGGCTGCTTCAAAACTCAAAACATTATCAAATTGGTCCTCATGAGGTATAAATTATACAAAGCACTTAGTGGAGAATACTATAGAATTTTTAACATACAAGCAACACATATTTGGGGTGCTTGGCTCTAACAATTATTGTGAACGTTTTGGTGCAGAGATTCATAAAGACAATTATGGTAATACAAACGTTTATTTAACAAAATATGCAGAGAAAATCAACAAAATAATGTGTAGGAATGGATTTAATATGTAAACTATACACAGTACGTACACATTTATCTAGAATGTACTGATAATACCTTGTTGATCCAAAACGTAATTGGATTAAAACTTAAATTAAAATGAGTACTATTATTTTACAATATAATAAATGCTAAAATAGACATCTGATCAAAAATGTGTGGTAAGGGTGTAGACAGATGTAGATGTAGATGTAGATGTAGATGTAGACAGATGTAGACAGATTGTTGATTATTCTAATAAAATAATTATATAAATTCATCTAACATGCTCAACATCTAAATATATAATATAAGTAGGCCTATGGATGACTTTTTCATTTAAGAATAATACTATATAGTTGAAACGGGTTAAGTGGTAAAAGATAGTTACACAAACGATAGGCATGGAATAATTGTGGTAAACAAATGACTTAGAGTAAATTTCAAGACAATCGTCACATATGTAACTAACAATAGTCATGTTTACAAGTATGCTTTAAACTTTCCAATGTGGCCCGTTTGGACTTAGCCAAGATGCCATCATCAGAAATGTTTACTCGTCCACTCAATTTATTTACAAATAATAGCTCCAGAGTAACAATTAACATGAAAGACCTCAGTTCTGGCGCATCAGGCTGAATATGGAGTTTGCATTACTGTGATGGATGATCAGAATCCCGCACACACATGACCGATACAATATCACCATACGAGTGTGATCTATCGACACCTGTCCACACTCTTAGCTTGTGCCACGTGAAGTCACTCCTAGAGTCAATTAGGAAGTGTGAAGATTTAGTAGTACCTGAATTCAGCATATCGTTTTTCTAATGAGTAGCTTGTAGGAAAACGTGAAATAAAATAAGCCATATTGGACCATGAGACAGCAAAACGCATTTTCAGGTCTGGTTGGCTACTTCAGTTTATATGCAGCAGGATACTATTATTGGTGGGAAATCGCTTCATATAGTTTCATAGTTCATTAAATTTCTTAGGATTTAATGTTACCATAAAATATTGACTTTGCTGACCTGTTAAGTCTAGCTATAAACAGCAGAAGTGTCTTCATTTTGTACATGAAAGTACTCAAGTCTTCAACACTGCACATATATCAGGGCTTCATGAAGTGAGACATGAGATTAAGGAGATATTTTTTAAGCATAGCATCTAAAACATGTATCAAAGGTTCGTCTCTTTGCAATGTTTTGTTTGATTTGTAAATAGATGCCATGAACTACGACAAGAACGCACAGTATGTTTTAGCATTCTATAATGACAAGGTAAGGATGAGTAGAAGTAGTTCATGAGCGTAGGTGGAGTTAACAATGTTATACTTTTTTGGTATACGGTAAATAAAGTAGACATGTTTTATGATATCAACAAATAAATTATTTTAAAAAATGCTTTGAACAAAATTGAACAAACAAACAACAGGAAAAACAAAGATTTTATTTCTAAAGATTTATGTATCTAAATATTGACCATTCAGTTTCTGCCATGTCATATCTTAAGATCAACAAAATGACTAAATTAAATAATGTACAGCATGGTGAATCATAAAAGAAGTATAATAAATACTTTCCAAAATACTAGAAATAATATTAACATATAGGCCTAGACTTGCCTAATGTGCAAAATGTATTAATTTTGACATGACACATGTCCAATACGTTTAAATAACGTATAAGTATACTAGTAAAAAGGAGTTAACTTACTAATAGGGGGACATTTACGGTTGTGAAAATGGTACTATCATCACCAACAGAAAGTGACCTATCGAAAGTGAACATTTTATTTTGTTTGTATTCAATCGTACCGTTTTCACCAAAGGCTAAATCATACTTTGATCGGCGCTCACTGAAACGAAGATAAAAATCAAGACATTAAAAATTGAATACACTTCAATCAATCTATAGAACTAAGTTTCACTAGGCTAAGCCTATGTTTACCGATATGTGTATGGACCCCATTGTTCAACAAATGGTTTCTCGCCCTTGAGAATTTCTAATGGATTTTGTACGTTAAACACGTAAATCTGCATCAAAATAGGCACTGTTGGCCGTATGAACTGTTTGAACGCTTCATTATCATATCTAAGTGCCACACTCTGAAATTAAGATTCAATAAATATTATTAATCACATTATATCAGTAAGTCATGTTCTGACAACGTTATTAAACTTAAGTTTATTTATACTAATGCACGTTTGACACATATATACACTTTGACTTTGCATTAATGCATAGTAGGTCAACGGAAAAAGTTTGTTTAACCTCTAAATTGTTACATATTAGGAAATTATCAAATAATTACATTCAACAAGGTTATTCATTCACGTAGCATGAATAAACTGAATGAAATTTAGAATAAAAAAAGACATGTTAATTATTAAGTGCAATAAAGTTTTTTTCATAATTCGTTGGAAAAAACAAAGTTTTAATTGTGTACTTACTTCACTGACCATTTTGTGAATAACTAGGTCAAACAGACTGAATCCAACAACTCCAATAACTAAAAAAACAGCGCAAACCACCAGCAAGGTAATCATTGTTTTCTTGTAGTGAACCATCTAAATATTAAGATATAGTCGATTTAAAATACAGAAAAGTATGTAATCGTATGTAACTATACCATAAATTGACAAATATAAATTGGATAAAAAATACCAATTTCCATTTAATAAAATTGTTCTAGAAACAGTACCAATATTCAACAAAATCGTTTAAACCTAATATAGACGAATGCAAATTACTAACACACTTACACAGTTGTAATAACAAAGTACATTCTTATTGATTAGTATAGTAGATTTACTTGTCGCATTAACTTCTTTGAAAATAAATATTCTTGTTTTCTTAAAAACGTAGATCAACCGATAACAAAACTAAATGCAAATTTATATAACATGTTATATATTGAATAATATTGTCCATTGCCTCATATTGTGAACATGCTGAACGCGTTTACTTTTAACAACTTGTAATAAAAAATTATTAAGTAATTGCATAATCTGTTGTAGCATAATGATGTTATTTATAATTATGATGACATCAGATTACAATAATGGGCGATATTGGTGACAGCATTAATATTATTTTTTTAAATTGCATCTAACTTTCCTTACATACTATAAAATATGTCGACTGTAAAAAAGATTTTCAAAATTAAAGTTAATCAAAACATATTAGAAAATAGTAAAAAATTTGATACATTTCTTATTACAATATTATAACAGTCCAACACTAATTCTCCTTTAGTTAAAAATAAATTATTTGATTGAAAAAATTAGCATTCTACTAGCTACATTTAATTTGCTAAGATTTGAAGAAAACCCTTGAATTGTAGGTTATTGATTAAAACGTCTCAATATGGAATTTTGCATTAAAAATTTTTATTATAATTTTAACAAATAAAGTGGACCTACCGCCTCTAACATGTTAATTTTACAACTAACAAAATTTTTGGCAAAATTGGCTCACTCCTGATATTGACATACAAAAAAGAATATATGGCTAAAGCCTAAAGTCTCTTCACAGCAAACCCAATGGGCTCTACTCTAGGTATGTCTTGTACATTTTTGCTACCTCAAAGAGGCTTTAGCTCTTATATTCCTTTTTGGAATTTTATCGCAAATAATTTTGTTTTCAGTAAACCTTTAAAAAAAGTTTAAACTATAGTTAGATTTAATTCGTAAGTAACACCACATCATAAATAAATTGTAGAAAAACTAAAAAATACATAATGTTGTGTAAAAAATCCTCTAACATAAATTTATATATAAAACAATAAAAAGTGTCAAACTGTATTAAACACACTAATATCATCATTACAAACATGGTTTTTCAGAGAAAACGGAAAATTGTGGCATTGACCAGTTTATTATATTTAAAACAAGTGAATACTAGTATGTACATTGAAATATGAATCAACTTGAAAGAAATATAGCACTGTGTACAAATAATAATCAATATATCATGTAACATAGCTACTCGCGCAGTAATTAATATGTATTAATAGAAGAAAACTGAAACACTCTGTACAGGAACAACAGACACAATTGTGTGCTACTGAAGTCGAGTAGCAAACCCCGACTTCAGGTAAGTTTAGGAGCAAAGCTGACTCGGATCATTCACAGTGTGCAAGACAACAAATTGCTATTTACATGATTGATCAAACAATAATGATAACTAAGATTACTTAGGCTAATTTATGAATGAAAGCTTATACGATAGAAGTAAGACCCGCATTTACAACTGAAACTCCCTTTGTTGATGGCAAATGACAGTGTTTCCACCTAATTATTTCATAAATAAATATTTCATAAAGAAAATGCAATTTAACGTACGGCTTACGAAATTAATATTCCAATTTATAATTTTCAGTAATCGATTCAAATTGAAAGAAAAATATAGCAAATATTAAAAGTGGGAAAATTATTGCAATCAATATTTTCAGGTGACAGGTTACAATTCAAATTCATACAGTAGTATCGAATAAAAAGCACATCGTTTTCTGACAGAAAAGGTGTATAGGCATATCACGTACGTATAAGCCCGTGTATAAAAACAGTAAACATAAAACCGTTAAAAACAATAGGATCTTAAACGAAGAGAAAGGCCAAGTACAAGATAATGAAAGAGAATGGGTGGAACTAAAAGAAGCCTCAAGTTTACAAAATGCATCCGAAATAACCAGTTGACTAGTTGTGGCGTATATATTTACCGATAATTTTAGTTACTGCAAGATGAACAATCGTGTCGGTTACTGAATACAGCGGACACATAATACACTTATGTGACCAAAGTAACATCATTACAAATGTTATAAATCCTAGGATTACATTTTTTAATGTTCAATCGAAAGATGACTAGATTTTAGATTAGCATAATATGTGTTTTCATTAGTACAATATTTTATGTTTAAACACTAACTAGGAAAACTTTTTTTTTATATAAATCACTATATATTAATCTTACCTATCTTTTATAATTACAACTTTTCAGCTACCGTCAGCAATAATTATATAAAGAATAAAATTTGGAAATGTCTGCTACGATAAAATATAATAATTTTTTTTTAAATTTTCATTTTAAAACCAAAAAATACTCTAAAATAAACTATTACATATGGAAATGCACTTTTACGAACGCAGCACTCAATTAAGCATTTACTATGCTTTAGAATTAAGAAATCAAAAGTAACCATAGTGTGGAAAACTGCTAGAAATAATGAACTAAATATTAATTAAACGTGATTTTAAAACACCAATACACAAAAATAGCATTAGCAGATGTTTTATGAAAAATTATAATGGGCCGATAAGCCTATTTATATTTTAACCAATTATTTCATACAATTACTAATTATTTGTGAAATGTATTGAAAACGTCTGTCAAGCAAGAAATCGCATAATTAATAATATGTTTTCCATTCATAGCCAGAGTCAGTACAGACGACCTCAAATAAAAATACTACATTTATCACAACGCGGTTACCACTGTACAAATATTTCAATTTCTACAAATGAAAGCGCTTTTGACGGGGTATTCTTTGGATAGTAGGAGATAGAACACCCAGATTTTGAAATGATGATGCGCTCGTGGTAATAAATTGACACTGACAGGAATTCGACACAAGTTACACCAAATTAATTCAACTAGAGTCCATCAATCACCCGGATGTTCCGGACATGTTCTGCTGCGTTTAAACCAATCGTCTATACAACTGAAAAAGAAACAAAAATAAATATGGAGATCTAATAAATATAAATAACTAAACGAATAAGACAAAACTGGTAAATAACAACTATCATTTCATTTTACATTTCGTAAATGATACATTTAATCAATAGACAGACTTAATTGAACAATTTAAAGCTACTAGAGATAGATTGCCAAACTAATATTGACCCAGTAAGAATGACTCAACTACATATAACTGTGAACTTGATTTTTGTCAATTAATATTGTTTTAACAACCTAGTCTTAAAGATTAGTAGAGTTAGTATGATCCAAACGAAGTAATAAAAATTTAAGTCAACAATATGTATCAACTCAATATCACAGATGATTCACTAATGAAGTTAAATAAATAATAATAATTTTAATAATAAACAAAATTATTTCAAAATAATATTATTTCAACCAACGTAAATATTATAATATGTCGCAAATATAAACGCAATATGTTGACAAATGTAGTGACTAAAATAAAAATAATAATAATCGTGTTACTTCAGATAAAGCTAAAATCTAAACTTTAAAATGAATTATAAAAATGTTAAAACGACTTTTTAGAACAAAACATATCATTTTAGATATACACATTTTACAAACATAATAAATAATAGTAAGCAAATATTAAGCAATACACTCATTTATTAGAAGAAAACTAGAAGATTGCATACATTATTGTATATCACAGCATAGGCCTACGAATGTCAGCATATACAATGCAAAAAATAACCAGTATAGACTCGGTAGAAAACAATAGATACTCAAACATAACAAACAATTTTAACAAAACTTACGCCCTATGATAAATACATAAACAGGGCAGTCTGGCGATACTATCCCCTTGATTCATGTTGTCGAGACAAATGGCGCATTCCCCCTTGTCTTCGTTCAGTACATCACCTGGAGTAGATACAGGGATAGATGGTCATTAATAGAAAGAAATAGTTAGAAATAGATCGAAACTAACATACTACCCCTACCCGTCAGTGACACACTGAATTTGCTCTGGGCGAGTTAATGCTTTAATTGATTATAGAGAACGGGTAATGTTTTTTTATGTTTATTCTGTTTAAATAAAAGAAGCAGAATTCAAATCCACTTTATCACTCTTGGCGAAATTGGTATATTCAAGATAGCGTCCAATATGGCCGCTAAAACCACATTTTAAGTTCTACGTATCACAGATTAATTCTGATTTTGTAGTTATTTTAAGTAAGGGAAGATAAATTAAATATTAATACGACTTTTTACAGACATTTTCACAGTAATTGCTCGTTAATTTAGAGAATATATGTATAGCAATGCAAGTTCTTTTCGTAGCTTGTCATTCAATGTGTAAATTACATCAAAGTCATGTGTGTTTGTGATACTAATTTATTATAATTACTTAAACAAACTAAACTAATATCAATTTTGTATGATTGTAAGCAATCCATCACGAGCTACTATTCTAATCTGTAGATATAAAATCTACAATTTATAAGGATTTTGACATAGTCAAATACATACCGGCAGCTCATGGATTCGACAGTTTCCTATTTGTATAGAATTGGTACAGGTACATTCATAAAGAGATTGTAAAAAGGTGTCCCACTACACAAGCTAGAGCAATAACATATTCAATTGCTACTGTTATATATCAAGCAACCAGCAAGCAATTAGATGTGTCTCCAGTACCTAATGCAATTTTAAAGCTGATAAATGTGGGTGCAGTCACACATACGTTTCTGCCAAATGGTCATGCTCTGTCTTTTGTGGATGTCATACTGAGATTAAATGTTATAATGAAAGAAACAAGAGCATATTTAAAAGTGAATAAAGTAATGGAGATCATGATGACACAGAGAATTATTACGACTGAACATATTTGAACATTGTGACAATAACTATAAAATTAAGTTGAAAATTGCCTGGAAGCCATATTGAAAATTAACGATATACATAAATAGCAAAAAATGTATTAATAATTATCTGACTTAGAAAAAACGAAAATAAAAATCATCCTTGTGAGAGTGTACATTAGTATTACTACTATTATAACAAGGTGTTTAGGCCTTTACCATATCCACATACTTTTTACCTAATGAACCCAAATTTTAAAAAAGTTACGAATAAATTACATTATTTTCATGTTATCATAAAGTTAACCTTGGTTTTTTGTGCTAAAATGAATTAATCATTTTAACAAGTAAATTACTATTTGGTTTTTATAATCAATAATAATCAAGTAAGCTTACCGTTGTATGTTACGCGGGGTTTTGTGAGGCACATAACAAAGTGAACTTCGTGATCGTCGTATGGAACCATTTTGTTGCACATACGGCAACGAACATCACCTAATAATCAGAAAGGGGATCAATAAATATAGTAATAAATATAATAAAAATGTCACCATCAGTTTTATTTTGATAATTTTTTTACAATCCATCAGCTGATCACTAATTTGAGTAAAATTAAACCAGGGCAATCGAAACGGTTAGAGAAAATATGACAAGAGAAGCCACCAAGGAACTCCAACCATTAACAAAGATGCTTAAGAAGACGAATAAGACACATCAGCTGATCATGTCTGTGATGGTAAAGAGTTTTTATCCAAATGGAATAATAATTCTATGGGGCATTTATTATGGCAACTAATTACACCCAGGAGTCCATATAACAAATCAGACGATGGGAAAAGAACTTCAAAATATTCTAGAATGTTCCTTATCAAGTAATAGTTCCTTATCATAGTACCTTATCATGCAAGCAGCGGTCTACTGCTGGCAACATACTGGCAAATACACCGAGCACGGAAATGATGGTGAGCACTATTTTCGCGTACTCTGAACATATTGGGTGGATTTCATAAAGCGGTTCTAAGTTAGCACAAGTGCTACGCTGGTACTGGTACTAAGTAGCACCACCTCCCGTTTCCGATTTTATAAAACAATTTAGCACCGGTGCTAACAGGCCCCGCCTAAAAGACGGAATTCCCTTTTCTATTTATATAACACTGCTGCCGAGTCGTTTTTCGTTTTCACGTGCTCTGTTTTTATAAACTAATGTACT
>JAUZND010085143.1:2156-15669 GCA_034780555.1 Coelogynopora nodosa | reverse complement strand
TGCTCCATGACGAGCTCATTTCTCAGTCCGTTGAAATCACCTGCTAGGATGATGGGACTGTGGGCATAGTTGCGGTTGAGTTCCTCAATGCAGTCTTCTAGGTAATGCAGAATGTTTTGATCAGTGTAGTTAGGTTTGGGGGGATGGTAGAGCACCCCAAAGATATAGGTTAAGCGATTATAAATGGCGCTAATCCAATCTACTTCAATTTGGTGGGTATTGTTGGCTGGTTCGATACTATTCCATTTTAGGCTCTCTTTTAAAACGAGTGCGACTCCTCCTCCTTTTCTGTTTTTTCTGTCTCGGCGGATTATTCTATATCCGGGAATCTTAATTATATCTGACGTATGATGTTGCTTTAAGTGGGTTTCTGTAATGAAGGCGATATCTGTGTTGTATCCTATGAGGTCCGTTGAGAGTTGTTCAAGAGCGTGTGGCTTCGCGAGAGACGCTGCGTTTAAGACGTAGACTGACGGTGGCTGAGTTTGCTGACTGCTGTCTGAGTGTAGTGGATGAATGGGGGTCCGAGTGATGGTGATGAGATTAGATGATGGAGCGGGTGTTTGTTGCTTTTTAGTTTTTATCGCGGGTTCTCTTCTTACTTGTGGTTGAGGCAGGATCGAATTGTAATGTTCGTGGTCCCTTATAATGAATATATCAAATTTGGGTAGTTGGTTAGTTGGGATAGTTTTGATGGTTTGATAGCCCGAAGTTGTTTTGTTTAGAATAACAATATTGCAGGTAAAGGTGTTAGCGGCTATGAGTGGGAGAAGGTCACATAAATCGTTGTCATACTGTTTATTGGTAGTGTATTCAGTAAATTGCATGTGTATGTCGTCACGGCTTAATCCGCTGATATAAGAATAGAAGTTTAGTTTAGAGTAGACTTCACTAGAAATGTGTTGTATGATAGAGTCAGTATGTCGGTGACGTAGAAGGCGGTTTATACTATGCAGAAAGCAATGTCCATCGCCTGGTGATGTAGCGATGTAGAGGTTATTCTCTTTCAGGTAGTAAAGTAAGTCAGAATGAGTTAGCAGTAGTGTAGGATATTGAGACACGGTGATAGTGTTCATGGTTTGGTGACGTATGTTAATTGTTTACTGGATTGCGGGTCGATAATATATTTGATATATTAACCACTTCAAACATTATTTATTCATAGACAATTGATTTATTCTAAATTTGAATATGTATGTATACATTAATTTCTCCTAGATTGATGAGAGAAGGAAACAAATGCAGCTCGAAATGATAGAAAATGAATGGCAGGTGCAAGATGCATTAAAGAAGCTAAAAGTTTCTACAAAAGCTCTCGAGACCATTTTTATCAACAAAGCTGGGTTGGAAGCTAAAAGAAAGGCGGCTGTGAATGACTCATTAGAACGATGTATCAAACAAGCTGCAGAAGAATCAGCAAAGTTGAAACAGCAGCGTGACTCAGCTATCCTGGGAAAACTACCAAAAATTACAAAAAATTAAATTGATTTACATACATTAACTTCATATAAAATATAATGTTAATTTTGTGCAAGTTCTTGTTATACATTCATTTATTAATATAAATAATTATACATGTTTTTCAAACCATTTTATCAGTTTTAAAATATTGGTGCTGAAATTAAAAATATATACATGTTACTATTAAAATTCGTCAGGTAATATAAGGTTAATAAGGTGCGATTTTTTTCTTTCAATGCATTTTTTTCCATTTTGGCCGCTGGCAACACTGGTTCACATATGCATTTATCAACACAAAAATGTCATCAAATGTGTAAAATATGGACTGAAAGCTGCTGATAAGACATCCCTTACTTTTTTCAAAGGCGATGACATCCAATACGATTCTGTGCCCTAAATTGTCTGCATATGTCAGGAGCACTTCTAAACATTATTGAGATGACATTGAAAAAATAAAGAAGAACTTACCACCAAAATACACAAACTTTCTTCATTTACTAATTATCAAACAAAAAACAAAGCCAAACAATTGTCCTTGAAAGCAGCCCAAATAGTGCACCAGAAGCTCTAACAAATTATTCAAATTTTCTGAAAAATTTTCCATTATCTAATCACAACTCTTACATACTTAACAGTAATCTACATTTTCTCAACTTAATTTGTGATGTTTAACCTATTGTTTGGCAAATGTAATTTGTTTATTCAAGCTGGAATGGGAGAGGTCTTTTGTTGAGTTTTTTAATCCTGGACTTGGCTGCGCCCTAGCTGACTATTTTCAATTTATATGGCTTACTTTAAAAAAATCTTTTTGCGTCAATGTTTTTATAGCAGGTACTATACATTTTATTGTTACCTACATCTACAAAGAAAATTTTATCACTAAATATAAATTTTAAAAAATTGTGTTTGATGTTTGCATAAAATATAATTGCGTTTGATGTTTGTGTATTTTAATATACATATGTTTACATTAATTAAATAAGTACATAAATATTTTTATTAGATCGATATATAATGTACTAAAAGTTAATCATATTACATTGTTAACTACCTACTATTTTTGAATATAATAGAATTATACCAGATGCATTTATATGTGGGCACTATATACATATTTTATAGGGTATGCTAACCACATAGCCATTGACCCTATATTGTTCTGACCTTTTTTGTTTTGTTAATCACATCCCTGAATAAATTATGTATTAATTGAAAGAAGAGTCAGCTGTATCACAATCATACACAATTGGTACATATCATTTATATTATCATTACTTATAATAACTACAATGAAGTTTAAAGTAAGTCATATACATTTATTTATTGAATGCTGCATTGATTCATGACTGCAATAATACTTAACTAAATATAAAAGAAATCAATTAAACTGAGGTATCATTGGGATAAGAGTAGTCATGGAAATTATGATACCATGATTTCATGACAGATATATACTTTCATATACTAAAACATTTTTGAATATTTATACACAGTTTATAGCACTCTGACTAACTGTAAATACTTTTATAACTGATACTTGTATAATGTTTTGTTTAAAAAATAAAATAGTAGTATTGAAGCATTTAGATGTAAATTATTTGTATTACAGTAAAATTAATAGATACATGTTGTTACATTGATGAATATATATATTTTTTGTTTTTTAATTGTTTTTATAGGATGGGAGCAACTTTATTTGTTCATCCATTTGATGTTGTCAAGAACAGAATGCAGATGAGTGGTAAAATTTTGAATATATTTAGCAACTTAAATTTTTCAATATTTTATTGTTTGATAATTATATAGTTTCTTTATTTAATTATATATATTAATTTTTTTGTCTTTAGGTGAAGGTGGAGTTCAAAAGCTTTACAGAAACAGCTTCCATGCAATCTCACTCATTACTAAGAATGAGGGCTTTACTAGTGTATATGCAGGGTAAGTTTTTATGATTTTAGATTTTTTCCCTAATGTTAACATACTACAGCAGCCATATCCACAATCAAGCAAAAAAAGGCTTAAATTCTTACTTATTAGCAATAATGTTGTCTTCACTTAGCAATTTAGAAAAGTCATATCCACAATGAAGTAAAATATTTTGCTAATCCTGCAAGAGAAACTTGTTTGCAGCTAAGCTGGTGTGATAAATATTGTTTACAGCTTTTCCGAGTTCATATTAGTCAACAAAGATGTTAACCTAGAAAAAGTCAGCCATGAATTTTTTTTTATTGAACTGAATAACAATACAAAGAATTTTGAGGTGATGTATTGTTGCACTTTATTAAATAACTCATAGAGATATACGGAATTTGGTGCTATAATATTAACATGAACTCTCCTATGATTGGTTGAAGTAAAAAAATACGCTGGTATTTAGACACCTAATTCTTGCCTGAGAATTTAGCAATTTTTTGCTTAAGTATGATTGTGAAGGCCACTTTTATATATAGACCAATTTTTTAACTTAGCAAAAAAAGTATTATGGATATGGCTGCAGATGTCTTGACTTTGGGCCTTTTCAATGAATTATACCTCACTGGTTAATAATTTACCCTAACTTCATTATTTTTTGTGTAATTATATTTAATGCATTACATGGTTATAGTTATCAATTTCTAGTTTTAAATTTTAATTAAAAACTACATTTTAAATAAATTTAGTATATAATTTTGTTATATATTGTATCGTAAAAAAGGTTATAATCTTTACAATAATTAGCTAATATATATTGAAGAAGAAAACGTGCGTGTTGTACATACTTCAGAATATCTCTTTTGTTTATCATTATGGTATTGTTATTTTCTTGCTTTTCATCATTCTACAGACTCACTGCTGGTATGCTGCGACAGGCTACATACACCACAACAAGGCTGGGTGTTTACACAAGCCTATTTGAGAAACTGTCCACCAAAGATCGGCCACCGAACTTTATCACCAAAGTAGGAATTGCAGTGGTCGCTGGATTAATTGGTTCTGCTATTGGAACCCCAGCAGAGCTGGTACTCATCAGGATGTCATCAGATGGAAGGTGATTGACTTTGAGAATTAGATCCAATCAAGATTCATTTCAAAGTTCTGTCTACATTGAAGTTGTTAATTTTCAGTGTACTATGAGGTGTTCATGATTTACAGAGATTTTGAACTATAGTGTAATACTTTATTTCAGGAGTTTATTTAATAATTTTCAGTTAATACTTTTTGATTTGTTTACACGTGAAATATAAGCCCAAAATCTGTTATTTTTTAAAACACGATGTTCTGTATTGGGTTGTCTGTCTACTTGTTTCAGACTTCCACTGGATCAACGTCGAAACTATACTAATGCAATCAGCGCATTATTTCGAATAGCCAAGGAGGAGGGTGTCACTACACTCTGGAGGGTAAGTATTTTTTGACAATGTAAATGAGAATTTTGTTGTTTATTGGTCTTTATTCATTTGTTGAATGTTTCATTCTTCCTGGTTTGCAATTGTTGTGAAATTGCATAAATTAAAAATAAACTTTTTAAGCTTTTTTTATTAAATTTCTAGTATGTAATGCAGCAATTGTGATCCTGTATGTTGCCCTTTAACGTAATACGTTTCTATTTGTTTCTTTAATGATATTCTACTTGTACATTAAATATTATGAATATATTGTTGATTTTTGTTAAAAAATTTGTATACCACAGTAAGTAAGTCGTTGATGTAGGTCAGGAATAACAGAGAGCCCAACAGCATACATTGTGGAACGTCAGTCACTGTGGACAGTGATTAATTGGGCCACAATCATTCCAAACTCTTGATGAGCTAGACGAGTCTGTAACAATTCGCGGGTAATTTAACGAAAGGGCGTAACGCAATATTTCAACTTTTCAGGAGAAGCATTTGAAAGTTAAAAATTAAACGATTCAAATTAATAATATTTGTAAATTATTTTTGTTAGAGACATCTTGTATTAGATGTCTCTATAGAAATATATAATAAAATAGTTAAATATTATCCTATTTCATCTATAAAAGGCTTTTAGAAACCCTTATATTGTGCGTCTTATTTTTGAAAAAAAGAAGTTCCCTTACGCCTTTTTTAATATTTCACTTACGCCCTTTTATTTGTTGTTTTATGCATTTATGCCTTTTTCCAATCGCATTTCTTAAAGCCAAGTAGCGCCTTTCTGAACACCAAGTTTTACAACTTAGATGCGAGATTCAGAGAAGGCGTTGTCAGCCTTTTGATAGCATGATATAATATATTTACTTATGTAATACATTTTTACCACTGCGGTGAATGGAATAAGAGGGACAACATTTTTTATATAAAAAATGAATTTAGTTTGACACACAGTCAGTCAAATACTAATTGATTATTTTATTTAACTCACCCATATTTTATCGACTGTCCACATCTATAATTGCTAACTTGACGTGTCATGGTATTCTTCATATTTTGTTCAAGTTAACTTGTAGTTGACTGACCTCGATTTCAAATTAACCACGTTTAACAGTGAGCTTGCTATATTATCAGTTTCATCAATAACAGTTAGTGCATTGCACCGTAATAATATCGAAACATAATCTTGCTTGTTCAGTCTGATAACACTCGTTGTTTACTCCGCTGTGAAAGTTACGGGCTGTTCGTGTTGAATTTTTAAGTAATTTTGTCATATGTAATAAGTCTATAGTTTCACATTTTGTCGATTCTATCTAATTAGAGTCTCTGTTTAGAATATTACAAATATAATATTTTTAACTTTTTTTATTTTGTGCCCCTAGAATATGTGCTTTCAGATACATACTGAACTATTATTGATGAATTTATCGATTTTCTTGGTCGCTTGACACATGAAAATAGAATCAGTTTGTGAATTGCGTGCAAATATACAATAATTTAAACAATAATCTCTACTGAAGGATCTCAAAGTTTTAAGTACTTATTAAGTATAGTATACTTACTAAGTATAGCTATTATTATACAAAAACTTCTGTTTCTCAAGAAATATGCCAATAATAGAGCTTATTTATTTAGTTTCATTTATTGCAGGTTTTCGTTATTTGCGATACAATTTATTATGCTTAATCGTTGAAATAACCATAATAACTTTAATTGGATATCTGTTTGATAGATTTAGGTTTTTTGTGAGAAGTCTAGCATAAATTTTAAAAATGTATTACGATTTAGATATATATATATATACATTATATAAATATTAACTTTAATTAAATACGTATGAAGTCTAACAACACATGCTTTATTTGTAGCTATTGAAATACAAAAAATCCTTCTTTCTAAAAATTATGTCAGAGTAACTTTACAAACGAATATATGTTGATAATACTCAACTTTCTTTCTCTTATTTATTATTTCCGATATAATATAATTGACTCTCTTATTCATATTCATAAAAAGCAACTTCTATTTCGTACCTGATCCTTTAAATTGCATAGTTGCCTTTTAAAGTAACTCCAATTTATTAGGCTCTCTATGTAAACTATAAGTTTAGTACGCCTGAAATGTTTATTTTTAGCAGCTTTAGGAAGGTAAAATTTCATGTGTGTGCTTTTCTATGACGACTAAAAATAACTTTAAGAAATTACATTTTGTATGGTGTTATAGGGTGTTTCGTAATTAATTGCGTATTTTTTGTCTAACAAAATATATATGTTTGAAAAAACAATAGATTTTAAAATAATGTGACACAAGAAACATATAATGCATAGAAATGCACAGAAATAGCTTATTACTGTTGAATGCACAGAAATAGCTTATTACTGTTGAATTTTAATTTTATTAAAATACACATTTAATTAAGAAACACCCAATACAAGACAAATAGATGACATTTAATGATTCCAGTATTATTGAAAACAAATGTGTCTGTTTTTCTATAAGTGCTTATATAATCAATATTGCTTATTGTATCATTGATTTTTTTATATTTACCTTTATTTAAAATCAAATTTTAAATAAATTTAATTAATTAGAATTTATAATTTTAATCAATTATAATAATTATATTTATTTCGCTTGAAAAAGATATATTTACTATTAATAAAAACTGAAATCATGGTTGCATAATTTTTATGTTTTTGTGACAATTTATCACACTATTGGAACAACTTTTTATTATTTAATTTTTAGTGTTCTCTTAATAATTATTGAAAAAACAAAACACAATGTATATTGTTTACCTTTAGTCTTCATGGACTTAACTTTTTTAATGTTAAAACTTTATATATCCTAATATATTAAAAATAAACAGTCATTATATAGCTACATATTTTAAATATTATAGTGCTCATAAATATAATAACAATATTTTCTTTAAGATTTTAATTTTTACTAAATTATATAATATTTATATTATTATTAAAAGTTTCATAATTTTTATTCAGTCTTCTACATTTGATCTATCAGTTCTACTCATGAATATTTTTATAATATACTAATATCCACTGATTCTTTGCTTTTTATAATAAAAAAAATCATTAATTGTAATTATTAAACCATTTTAAAATATTCTAAAATGTCAACATAATAACTGTTCATCTTTCAAACCAGTGTTTGTTACAAGTTTCATCTGAATTAAAGATTAGTTCATGTTGGTGTACTATTTTTAATATTTCATATTTATTAAGTAATAGATAAGTTGTAGAATTATATGATGTCATACATTGTTTGCAATTTTTATTTGATCAAAAATTTAACTTAGATTGAATTTCCAGTTTATATTATATATAGTTCTATTGAATGAATAAATGTTTAAGTACTTTGCATGAGTTATGAATACTGCCTCAGCTATTCTACCTTTGCCAATTTATTCAAATATATTAATTAATAAAAAATTAAAAATATGTGTGATTTAGATCACCAATAGAAACTTAATTATTTGTTGGCAAGCTAGAAGGAATTATTTTAAGTATGGCTAAGAGCACTTGGAAATTATTTTAAGAATATAAAAAATTGTTTATATTGGAATGGTATAAGAATTGCCACAAAGTTTAGATGTTGTAATATATCTCTCAATTTGCAGTTTATATTTCACTTTGAAGTTACAGTGAACTGCTAAAACCAAATATAGTGTTAAAAATGTGTTCTTCAGTTTATTATTACCAAAAATTGAGACACTATAATGATATAAGAAACCATACAATATAATTCAAGAGTATATAAGGGAAATATGAAATGTAATAAATTATTTAAATTATACTGTATTACTTGTTTATTACAACATTTTAAATAAATCTATTCTTTGATTAAGTCATCAGATACTTTTTTTTATAAAATCAATATGTTTTGGCATATATTTTCAGGCTAAACTTATTTAAAGTAATTTTTGTTATTATCTATAAGCCTCTTATATTACTTTTATAAAAAACCTAAAATAATTTTTTTAAATATATCTTCCAAGATTAAACATATTAAATATATGTATCACATAAAGCAAACTTATCTGATTTTAAATTATTTGCAAATTTTCTAAATATAATTGAAAGTATTTATTGTGTAATAATTGTTTTTGAAAATTTATCTTTGACTTAATTAACTAACTATATTTCATTTATTCCAAATGATTTATCTATAAATATCTCTAGTTCATATTACCTTTCCAACATTGCACGCACACCCGTGCAAGCAGTGGAATAAATACAACAACAAAAACCTCTTATATACTACTTTTATAAAAAACCTAAAATATTTGAAAATTGGTTGTTTCTTATTCTTGTTTTAATCAACTGGAATTTGATTACACTAAAACATTAATTAATGAAGTAAGTGACGAAAATGTTATGTAATGTTTTAAGTATCCTATGCTTTATTCTAAATTAATTTTTTATATATAACCGATTTAGTTTTATATATCTAAAATGTGACTTATCTGCAGACTTAAATTCTGAAAAGCAACCCTTTTACATTTCCTTTTTACAGTATAACAGATTAATTGTTTGATATTTCAACACAACAGATTAAATTTGAATGGCACATGCTCTCCTATAAACAGGATACTGTTGCTAAATTATTAAATATTAGGATATTACACCATGTTTAACTCTATTACACTCCGGTATGTATAGAATTAAGAGTAGCATTGTTGTTCATATAATCATAAATACTGCTTTCATTTATTGTGTCATATAATTTGTATGTGTGTTTGTAAAATACTATATTGATATACCCTCAGTTTCTCCCTGTTTCACATAATCTCCAATCATCCTAGATTCGAGACAGTTGATTACTGACATGAAGAAGACTCGCAAGCTGCCCAGTTGGATGACCGATGACGACACGGTCAGCCCCAGTCAGGAAAAACTCAGTTTTCCCGGTCATGTTGACTACATAACCAGTGTAGTCCAGTGTGATGAGGTGTGCTATCAACTACTCGGTCAACTCTCCTCCTCCCCCAACTCTGGCGGTCACCGTGTTGCATGGGGCTTCGACACAGAGTGGCCCGTCTCCTACGGTGCAGCAGCGAAGGACGAAACCGCCGTTATCCAGCTATGCACCGGTGTCGACCGCGTCATTGTCTTCCATCTCTCGGCGATGTCACCAGTCGCCGCCTTTCCGGAGAGTCTGTCCGCACTGATTGCGGACACTCGCGCCCTCAAAGTGGGGCTGAACATCGAGGCCGACTTCTGGAAGCTGGGCCGTGACTTCGACCTCGACGTGGTACCGATCATCCGCGACGCCACAGGGCTCTGTGATCTGGCTGCACTCGGACAAAAGGTGCTACGCACGGCGGAGCGCTGGAGTTTAGCCGGGCTCGTGTGCCACCTCGTGGACAAGGAGCTGTCCAAGGATCCTGGGGTTAGATTGGCTGCCTGGAATCAGGTTCCACTCTCGAGGCAGCAGCTGGAGTATGCTGCCACTGATGCCTATGCTTCATGGTTGGTGTACAAAATACTCAATGACAGAAAGGTATTGATGGCAGTTTAAGTCTCGGTGTGTTTCAGCAATTGAGTGTTACTAGTTTTTGACTTGACATTTTATTGTTTATATCGTCGGAAGTGGAAGTTATCGTAAACGTTATATTATGTGGAAACATGTGTCACATAGAAATGGGCGTTTGTATTACTTTCTGATAATGTAGAATATTTTTTAATTTGATTAAATAATGACAGTTTTCTGTCAAAAAGTCATATATGGAACTATTTTGTTGAAAAAAACTGATTTTATTATTGAATGATTTTGTGCATAATGTTGTGTTTTATCTTTGTACAGATATGGTAATTTTTAATTTATTGATTAATTATATCTCATTCTGATCTCCTCAAATCATGTTTTCCTCTAGTTTTGCGCTGAACAACATACTTGGCAAAACGAGTTTCTGTGTATATATTGTAACAAAACTTAAGTAGTCATTTGATATATCAGTTAATTAAACTGATAAATTGTGATAATAACACGTACTTTCTATATTAATAAAGTTTAGGCCTACATATCTACAGATTTGTTTTCTACAAAGTATATATAATACTATAATAAATATGTAAAACGTATTTGACACCTAACGTATTATTAATATTAACGTAAAGATTTCGAAGTTTCAATCTTTCTTAATACAAAAAAATATTTGTGAAGTCAGATAAATTACAGACAAAATATGTAAATTTAAAATCAAATTTCGAAAATGTTATTATTAAAAATTAATATTATTATTAATAGAAATATGTACAGGATACAGGTTATGAAGAGACATAATTTACAAGATCGTTATGCCTTTTGTTCATTCCCATGGGGTGAAGTATTTTTAATTTAGCTACACTATAAAGGTCTTCATAAATAGGCGATTCTTTACATTCTAGTTTTTTCCATAGATTGAATATGTATAATAATATATGTTTAATGAATACCTAACAAATTTTTTTGCAAAAATTCTCAACCAATTATATTTTGCAGCCGCAATGGGCATTATAAGCTTTCGCGGACGTACCTGAAATAGACCAGTAAACTAGCATATCTGACTACAGAAAACGCAGCTTGAATAACTACATAATAATCTTCTAAACAGATAGAGCATATTTAACTGCAGCGAATGGTGGGCGGATCAATTTAATCGGTGCCCTTTTCCAGTTGAAGTGGCTTCTAGATTAAAAATACGCCTGATTCTGTTAGTGTCAAATGGAGTGAAATATTCGAACATGTAGTCAACTACTATTCAACATTTAAAATCCAACTTTAAAAATATGTAATTCAATTTTAATAAAACGTAGGCCTATTCTACTAATAGCTTAATTAGTAAAAATGTTAATAACTATTCAATACAATAACATAATTATTAGAAAATATAACAAGATCAAATAATATATATATATATATACGTATTTAATGCTGCATAAGGATCAAGAAAATTATATAACAAAATCGTTTCTAATACTTTTATAAGAAATACTCCTACAGAACAATCTCTTTTAAAATCTCCTTTACAAATACTAGTGGCAATAAATTACATTTAAAAAAAGATGACACTTTCAAAATCTTATCAGTGGAATAAAAATGCATCCATATTTGATATAAATTTAAAACCAAATAACTAATAATAACCCCATAAATAGGTAGCGTTGTTTAGTATTAAAAAACAAATCTAATGACAATACATTAGGAAATCACAACATTCTAGTTAAACATAGATTACAATGTCTAATAAGCAAATAATCATGTGATGGAATCATTTTATAATGCTGCTGATATGCATGATGCACTAAATAAAATTTTGAAATATATTAAAGGTCATTTTTAGCGAAACTTTAAGTCAAAGTCAATGAAACAATAAACTTAAGTATAATTATAGTTCCGTAGAACGTATTATTATATACTAATAAATTGTTTATAAAATATATTGTTTAAAAAATATAATATTTATAACTATATGTAAGAAAGGCTTCGCTGGAATCAATGAATAATCACAACCTAACCATTAAAAAAATATTTAACAATCCTTGAAAAAATTGTCCCAATGGCAAATTACCCATCCGTCTAAAATGCAATCAACTTTTCAATGGTATGTAAAATATATCCGTCAAGAAAAATAATTCGTTATCAATTCATTTAGCAAACATTGGAAATAATACTCTTGTATTTTAAAAAGTTTTTGGTAAGTAACGCAAGACTAGTCTAAGTCTAACACACATTTACAATATTACCTCAATATGATAAAACAGAATATTTTTAGGAAAAATTATGATTTGACCATTTTTGGAGTTACAAATGTATATTTTATATTAAAATTTATATTATTCTTGATCTAAAAAATTGCGCGGAACATCATATCACATTAGAACACATGCATCGAGACAAATTAAAATATTATTATTTTACACAAATTGGTACATTAGTAAGGAAAATATGTTGTTCAAGGTGAAACATCGAATTTATTTTAGAATCGATCTCCTTCACTCATTTTTCTACTATTCAGTCACAAAGCCCATATTACAATTTCCTCCAATTTTTCACGCGAACAATCATCGTGTCAAAAAGCAGAACAGTATTCTCATTCCTGGGTCAGTTTACACAACATGGCAAACATTGCATGGCAAAATTAAAATAAAAAGAATACAAATACTTGTTGTATTTGACATTGATATATTTACATAATAAATACTAGAAATATCTTATTTTGATATAAAGTACAAAACAGCCCACTTGGTAACATATTTTTGATATCAGACAAAACAGAATTACATAATTAACACATATGTAATACAACACACACAATTCTTCTTATATATTTACAAACATTAAAAGAAAGAATACTACGGAAATCAATGGTGTGAGAAATATTCACAACATCAATAAGAATCAATCACAGATCGATAATCGATTATTAGTAATTACTTGAAGTGAGAAAATAAATACGATAATATTGAGACGAGCACAATGTTAACATACATAATAATTATACCTATAATCACAGCTTCAATCTGTTCATAAAGAATAGTAAAATATATACTTCTAAAATTAAAAATATACTTCTAAAATAAAAATATACTTCTAAAATAAAAGATATACTTCTAAAATAAAAGATATACTTCTAAAATAAAAGATATACTTCTAAAATAAAAGATATACTTCTAAAATAA